>OMKZ01051096.1:0-18289 GCA_900302535.1 Neoniphon sammara | reverse complement strand
CACACACACACATTTGCACACAGACAGAGAGTAGTGTCCTCCTATGATCGTTGAGACTTGACTCATAAATGGAGCAGCACCCTGCATAACCCATATAAATTTATAACCGTGTTAGCCGGTTGGACATTAACCTATAGTCTGTGCAGCCTGCAGTTTCGCAGTGTTTCCAGGTCACCACTGCCAAATGGGAGAAAAACTCTAAACGCTTACTAAAATCAACTCAAGCTACCTTCATTAAAAACGTCATGGAATTCAAATGCACAGTGTGGGCAACACCAATATCTGAAGGGGAAAACAAACTATAACATTATATTTTTCACCCTTATTTAACGAGGCAAAATGATCAGCAGCAATGACTGGGGGAGTGTTTGCAAAGGGATAGAAGGTTACACATTCTTTCATAAATATTTAGCGAACAAAGATGCTTGCAAGCCGCCACTATGAAAAGTGACCTGACATTTACAGCCTAAACACTGCAGACTTGTTTCCATATAGAATCCAGCAGTCAGACAGATGTGGGACTGAAGGCTAGACTGCTGGACTGTGGGTGTTCACCTTCACTGACTCACAACGTGACAGACAACACCACTGCAGAAGTCGATGCAAAAACCCATAGAGACTTATTAAACAAACAGAAAAAAAATGGCTGTAAGTGAAACGCCTTCTCCCCAGAGGAAAGCATTCAAATCCTTGAGAATATCTGAGCCACACTAACACCTGCCGACCACATTGGATAATTGGCTATTCTAGAAAATACCTCTCATCAATGTATAACCATGCTCACTTAACCACCTAACCACCTCTTTTTACACAGACCTAAGGATGTGGGCAGTGGGAGCACATACGAGCCATATGTGGGCCATATTAACCTTTTAGGGGTCGAAGATTAAAGTCTGATGGAATGTGGGAGTGAAAGTTAAGAAGTCAGGGTGTGCTCTTGCCTCTCTGTGGTGGGGTCAGAGCAGTTGAGGGGGTATTTGAGCTCGATGATGGTACCGTCCTTGTCCTGGAGGATGCCGTTCTCAGCTGTGTAGTAGTCCACCAGCTCTGACAGTGTGGCGAACTTCTCTCCCCCATACAGGTCGTAGAAGTCGCCTGTGTTTTGGATTCGGATATGGGTCACCAGCTCGCCCACCCTAGAGAGAGGGCACAGTTGGAGTTACACCTACAATTGTACTTTTCTTAACGGGCTGACAGTGTTGTCCCTTTCAAGTTCACCTCTGTCTCTGGAGATTTTGTGTGGGACATTTTAAAAGTGCGTAATGGTAACATTTCTCATATTGGTACAGCCTGTTATTTTTTTGAACACTCAAAATGACACCGCATTTACTAGCTAAGCCATAATTGGTCACAGACCTGGATTTTATCTGCACTCAAACTTTTCAGTTGAGCAGTATCTCAATAGCTGAGTGCACACATACCTGTAACTTACAGCATCTGTACACAGTGTAGACTTTGTGAACAGGATACAGTGATAATATCGTAACTGTGTCATTAAAAGATTGATGATTGCATGAGCTATCTATCACCAGTGCCATAAAAACCTTTTTTGAATTTTGTGTTTATTTAGCAATCAGTTATTGGAGTATTATTGCATGAAAATTTTGAGAAGAAAGACAAAGAGGATAATTATTAGCCATTTCAAGCATTATTATCAATATAAATCTAAGTAAAAATCTATCTTTAACCTTTATTTGAGAAGGTAAACTGAGAGTTATTATGGAGTTATATGGGCAGAAGGTGGGGTGTCTCTGAATTGCACTGTGGGCAATTTAGAGTCTATAATCCATCTGATTTGCATGTCTTTGGACTGCGGGAGGAAAACCACATAAATATGGGCAAACATTCACACTCAACACAAAAACAGGCAGGGCTGGGAATTGGACTCTGATCCTATTTGGTGTGAACTGCTGAGCCACTGGACTGCCTGGAAGGCCAGAAAACGCTTTTCTATGTTGAAAAAATGCTTTCTAGATTCAGATATTGTTCCAGGGATTTATCTTTCATTGTGGAGGTCATTTTTTGTTCAGTGATGAAATATGCAAAAAGTTCCATGTTTTCATTCCAAAATCCCATATTGCAGTATTGTAATCATGACCATTACTAACAATTTTATCACACATGGTCTCAAATATTTACACACTGTACATAAACTTTACAGCAAACATCTGGGATGTATCAGACAAAACTCACAAACAGGGGTTTCAGGATGGAATGTGTACATGCTCAATTTGCTCATTAAATTTAACTTATTGAACTTAAATATATTTAATTCTTTCAGTAATTTGTTCTTTTTAGCAATGATTCATATTGTTTGGCACAATTGGATTAATTTATTTTAGTCACTTGGAGCTCATTTCAATAAAAGCATTAAGTTTGAACTCCCTCCCTATTCTGAAAGCCCTCGCTATTTTGTGTGCACAAAATATCCAACCAAATCAACTGAAAATGCCCATAAATTCGAAGTACTATTTCACAAAAAATAAGCAATATTTATCTATATTATTGTGTAATACAATAACACAGACTTTCACGTAAGGAGTGGTTTTATCATGCTTAAAATGTGCAACAGAAAATCAGAATTCTGTGCAACAATGTTATCCAGAATAGAAATATTCAAATGTTTCTATATATGTCCCAAGGTTTTAAGATACCAAATGTAATGAACAGTGAAATATATATCCAAGAAATTTATGAGAAAAATGAAAGAACAAAAAAATCAGAGAGAACTTGGACGTTTGAACTAGTGCTTTTCTATCAAAACCATCCATGTAAGATGTCTAGTATTGTCCTGTATTGTCACAATTAGATGTCATTTCTTTTCTGCTTATTTTTAAGATATGTGAAAGATAAACCTGGGTGAATTTTCAATGCATTTTAAAAAAAATAAGAAAAAGAGAAGCCGCACTGACAGAATAAGGGAAAGTAACATTTCGTCCTGGCTGTGGAGTCGGATGAGGCAAAGAGATATATGGTCTCTCTGCTGAGACGAGGTGACCTCTTACCTGACAGACAGGGAGAAATCTCCTACATTCTTCTTGCTGGGTCGGGCAAGGAAGCTACCATGAGTGCCTCGAGACTTTAACACTGCCTCAGCCTCCAGGCCTGTGATATCTCTGTGGAACCACCTGGAAAAACGCGCACATGTGCCCAACATGAAGATAATACAAGGTCTCTACACCCTCAGCTCACCTACAGACAACAAATGAGGGTTTTAATTCCAAAACGCTACACATCCAATTTGAAAAATGCCGCTGTCTGAAATTCATCAAGCAATTTTTGAAAAACATAAATGATTCTGCCCTCAACAAATTATTTTATAAGCAAATATAAAGGCGACTCTTGCCTTCAATACTAACCCATAATGTATTTAACACTGATGGCAGCAATTAATATGGGAGTGAATTTTTTTAAATGGTGGATATGTCATTTTAGACCATATCTTCAAATACAGATATAGTCATTGTGCTTTTATATGGACCTGCATCTACATAATGCCCAATATTTCTTCACATCAATTAGACAAGCTTATGGGAAAAAAAAACACACAAAGTTCATGTGCAGACAAAATACTGAATACATGTACACACAAATAGTCATTTTTCCTGTGATCGATCATAGTCTCTGCAAACTTAGAGTGCTTATTTGTGTTTTTCCATGCAGCAGGAAGAATGCAAGACCTCTAGTGAAGGCTCACTGCAGAACAGGCGGGTGAACTGTGGGGTCACTGCAATGTGATTCCTTTAATTCATTCTGCTCGGGCCTTATCTCGTTGCAAACAATGTTAAAATGAGTGTGATAACGTCCGTATGAAAGCAACTAGTAAGCAGCACACATGCAACGCGCATCACATGATAGAGGAACAAAACAGGACGACTCAACAGCTGGAGCAAGAAAGAGAAGGAGGAATGGAAACAGAGAAGTTGACATCACGCCTTACATGAGAAAGAAAGATTACAACAAAAGTTGACTAACGGAGGGTTAGTGTCTAGTGAGGCACTTGACTCACCGAACCATGTTGTTGTTCTTCTTCTGGGACCAAACAGAAGGAGAGTGATTGGTTGAAGATCACTTGTAACTGCACATGTACAGACTGAAGCATAAGCAATTTTCATGATTTCTAATGTAAATAAAGAGCATATTTGTCACTAGTGTCTCACTACAAGGGAGCGGACTTGTTTCAATACAACCGATACATCACTGTCATGCTGTTACTCTTTCACACACACTCTCTGAAACATCTTTCCATCTGGCATCATAACTCAACGCTATCGCTCCACACACCATGCTCACAAACCCCCCTCAAACTACCTGCACTCTCCTCCTCTTTTCCCTCTAGGCATTTCTCCATCCAATCCCCTTCCTATTCAAGCCCTCTCTTTCTCAATAGGAAAGCAGGTAAACACTTACTGTTCTCAGCTGCTTCTGAAAACAAGTGACACTTGCTGATGAGGCTGAGCTGTATATGTCTTGCCCCTCTGTTCTCTGCCCTCCTCTCTGTCTCTCTCTTGCTCTCTCCTTCCTTCCTTTTTGTGGCTCCTTTCACAAAATAGTGAAAGCAAGACAGACGGGAACAAAAATAGCTGACAGGCCGGAATTCCTCAAACAGATAGACCCTTTTAAAATGCAGTCAAAATAAAAAGTCTTCATGCTCAAGAACAAAATGATGTTAAATTCTGGCAACTTGCTGTCTGAAGTTCCATCACTTTGGTTTCTGTGCAGTCTGTGAAGGCAATGAAACTGCAGAGGCAATGCAAACCGTTCAGTTCATCAATGAATTATGAGCGAGAGCACCTTTCCGGTTGGAAGAAAAGAAGGAATTGCATGTTGATCACGGGGGAAAAAAAATAAAAGGAAATAACATCCACAAAAAAATGCTTCTTCAGCTTCTCATGCCTCCGCGAACTAGCCCACACTTTCTCATTCATCTAGCCGAAAAGCTTTTCCCCTCAAGGCTGACTGTCTACTACTACTCCCCTCTTTTGTTGTCTCTTTGCTCTCTACTTCCAGGTGTGTATCTGCGAACATGTGTGTGAGTGTGTGCGCCTACGTGTGTGTGTATGTAACACACACACAAAGGTCAGAGTCTCGGTATACTTCCTTATTTGCAGTGCAGCCTTCCCCTCTATACTGTGTGCTGGTTTCATCTTGCACACCATCTGCAGCTGATAGCTTATTCCATATTTAACACACTAACTACTGAGGCAATAACGAGAGAAACACAAAAAAGGACAGAATAATGCCTTGAAAAATAATAAGTACATGGAGCAAACAAAGTTTTGGACTGGCATGTTTTGTAATTTTACCTGGCACAATAAAAAGCATGTAGAGGCATGCAGGTGGCACTAGTTTTACCCTACTGAATGTAATATATATAAATATACACCTGCTGTATAAAGAGGGCTTTCTTACCTTGTACATGATGTTATGCTTCTGTCACAAACACATTAAAAAATTTCAACAGTCTTTGGAACAAACTAGGTCTAACCACATTTGACTTGCAAATTATATTCCCCTACAAGAGGTTTGAAAGGGCCTATTTGGATACATGTAAAACATGTGAATTATTAGCCAAACATATTTTATTCATCTTACCACGAATCACTGATTACATTTTACTTAATGTTGGTGCAGGTATTAAAACAAAAAAAATCATGCTGTGTATTAACATTAAATAGTTGAAACACTTTTACATTCAATACAGTAGTACAGTCAGGAGAAAGGTAAGAAAGTGAAGGAACATATATGCCAACCCTCCCCATACAAACACCAACGTAGATGCGCATGCATGTGCAGAAACACACACACACACACACACACACACACACACACACAGCACTGCAGGTGTCTGTTAAGCTCAGCGCCGTGGTTAACGCCAGCTTTTTGCATTTTGCATTATGCTTCACACAAATTCACATTTAACACCTGAAGCAGCCTGGCTTCTCTTCTCCTCTGACACCACAGTGCTTCACTTCTCAGGCTGTGAAGTGCCAGCGAAGCACTGTGACACAAGACGATACCAGCACTTTCCCACAGCATCAGCAAGCTCAACACCAGTGACTGCCTAGCTTTGTTTATTCTTGTGTTACTGCTGCAATGGATCCACCCCTTTTCTTTTCTTTTTCTCTCTTTCTTTTTTTGAGGACAGCTTTAAATGTTGCATGCTTATTTCTAGGTTGTTGAGCTAGTTTCCTCCATCTTGTGTATACCTTTAAAAGTGGTGTTGGGCCAAGAGCAAGAAAATAGAAATATGTGTCACAGGAATCTTAAATTACAATATCAAGGCATTATGACGCTGATGTTGGACTCCTTGCTGCTGGTTGCCTATGATGTTGGTGATCTACAAAGTTCATCTTAAGTTACTGAGCAAGAGAATCAGCTTTTCTAATGTAATAATAGACAAAAACTCACCCACAAGACATTGCGTGCACTCTTCCACTCTGTATCTGAGCGACTCAGGTATTCCTGTCAGTGTTGGCCCTCTCCACCAGGACTAACTGGATGGAGTCCAGTTTTTCCTCTCTGCTACTGTCCGAGATGACGTAGAGCTCTACTTCGAGGCTGTGTAGGACTCGCAGAAACAGTTGGATTATATCAAAAGCAGGTCATGCACTGCTGAATCCTGTTAACCTTGCAGACAAGTGTAGCCTACTCCCCTTGTTTCCCTTTCCTCTCTCTTTCTTACTTGCTCCCAGTCTTGCTCCTATTCAGTCTCCCTCTCATGATAAGGTATCAGACTTCATTACCAACCCAGCCTATTCTCCCGCCCTGTAATTTACTCTAATTTTCTTAATTACCCTATCTGTGGAAGAAAATAACCCTGTTCCTGTCCCCCTCTATCCCTTCTCTTCCTCTCACTACCTCTTCCATCTGCGCAACTCCTTTTGCTTTCCCATCTCTAGCAAATAAAAATTTGTTTCCATGTAAATGCCACCTCACCTTTCGAGACATGCATGCAAAGTATGCAACACTCTGTATGCATGTCATTTTTTGTTTGAATAACAATTTTCCTGAGCTGCTATCAATATATGCATGTATGCAGGCTAAGCTACATAACATGTTTCCCCCAAAATTCACAGCTCCAACGTAATTTGCATCTTTGCTTGGTTCTCAACTTTTTTTATAGCCTAAATAAAACAGACAAATACAAAAACTTGACAAACTGTTAACCTTTTATTGTAGTCCATAAAAACAAACAGCAATGATAAAAACAACAAGGTGGTAACCATAATAATTATATCCAAAATTGCAAAACAAAATAACAATAGACTGTAAGAAATTAAATTAACTTAAAATTGCTATCATTCTCAATACCATCCCATGTGCCTAAAAGGTGTGGAGCTATTGCATGTCCTTATTTGGAGCAAAGAGGGGAGAGCCCCCGAGGAACAAATCTGTAGTGAAATCGTCCAGAAACGAATTAGGAATGTCAAGGTGCTGGTGGGGGTGCGAGGAGAGGGAGCTGATCCCGGGCCAAGGCCGGGTCAACCTGACTGGACAAGTGAGGGTGGAGGAGTACGCAGGCAGAGGTATCACATCACACTGATCGATACAAAAGTGTCTTCATTTCATGGATAATAACAGTCTCTCTGGTGAAACACAGAGCTCAGTGTCAGGGGCCGTCTGCAGTAGAGATGCACATCAGTATGCCCCGTTTTATACACACATTCTGCAAACAAACACACAAACACACACACACATACACAAATGCAATCTCTCTCTCTTTCTCACTCACATACACACAAAGCACAGTTGAGGACGTTAGAGCTGAATGATTAAAAAAAGAAATGTTTAAAATACCACAGTTTCCTACAACATGAAAATGAGCACAACAAAATCCCTTAAATTCATTATTAATCCAAAAAGTTACTCCAAAGAGCCATTGTACTCCAAACATGCAGCTCTTACTCCTGTCTAGCCATGTCAACGTCATGATACATATAGTTACATACACACATTTGACCCTGCTGTACGGACAGAACATGGCAGGTCAGTGGAGCTGCCTGCAGTTCGGTCACAAAGACAGTGTTCAGGTTAGAGAAGTTACACGGGAGTTCCCAGTAGAGAAGACAGACCTGTTTTCTAGTTCGCCACAGAAATGTGGCTTTAACAGAAGTGATTCTTCCATTCACTCCTACCCTATCCTACTTCTATGGTTCCAGTCTCTTCAAATGAAAGCCCGGCAGCACAGCTGATGCTCTTCTGAGTCCAGAGATGGGTTTGGGTGTGGAGTTGGGGGACTAACCTTACTGTGCTGTACATGGTGGCTGGGGGTGAGGAGGAGGACGGCTGCTACATGGCGGTGAAGTGAGGGCGGCTATCCTCAGTTGGCAAATGGGACACCTGCAAGATGAGCGAGGGGATTGGTCAACGCGGCACCTGCATCTGCTGTGAGGTCTGTGATTGGTTCTGCCCGGTGACCTCGGGGCCCCGGCTGGCCAAACGGCTCAGGATGTTCCTCTCGGACATTTGCAGCCGCACGGCAACGGGGGGTATCCTGGCAATAGTTGCCGGGAGACGGGTGACGTCAGCCTTCATGTCGCTAAGCAGCTCTTCAAGCTGTTTGAGCACTGGAGCAGAGGAAGACAAAGCGTGAGCACCATCGTGACAACCAAATGTTTGTATTTCAAGGTACACTGTTCATACTCCACACACCTTTGTGCAGTACCGCGTTGGCAGGTTTGTTTCCTGACATGGATTCTTTGCTGAGGTGTTGGTGAGACTCGGCCAGACACTCCACCTCACTGAACCGTGTGTTGAGGGCCATGGAGGGGTGAGCCGGGTCCTCTGACATGTTTAGATAGGCCGCCCTGCGCAACTGCTCCTCAATCACTAACGCCTGCTCCAGTAACTACACAGGGAAGAAGGGAAAACAAATGGGCAGTGAGACACTGTAGAAAGAGAGAGCCAGAAAGACAAACAGAAAAGTGAGAGAAGTAAACTCAGCACACCTTGAACCTGCGGGCCAGGAACTTGTTCTTGATCTCCAAGAAGTTTCCTCTACTCATCTCCCCTTTGAAGGGCTCATTGAGGATGGCATACTTCACATCATTCTGCACATCCTGCCACCGAGCGTAGCCATGTCTGACAGACAGCAAGGTCAAGTGTTGTAACATCATCATTGGGACGAGACAAGTTTTTGCAATAGTATATGAAAATATCACATATATCCTCTATCTGCTAGTTGCAGCGCTCCATTGTCACTACATCACACTTATATTGAGTGAAATATATAAACCCAAGATGCCATTGTTTTATGGCTGCAGCATTACATCACACAGAAAATATCTATATGTCTTGTGCATCATTTTATACATATTTCCCTGTAATTCAGCAGGTCATATTTGGTGTCTTTGGAAACCTTGGAATTTCTTCACTTCTTTTGGAAAGGGCCACTCATCCCGCATCCCGACCTGGACACTCAGTGCGTTATCCCCCAAGTGGATCAATAAACTCCAAAGCACTAACTAACTCTTAATTCACTCAAGTGTCTTCTTCAGTCTTCTCTTTACAAAAAAACACAAGAAAAGAAAAGAGTGGCTAAGCATGCAGCAAACCCCCGGAATGGTTTAGACAAGTAACTTCAAAGCCATTAGAGACCCTATCATCTAATGCAGATTGTAGGCATGTGTAGGCATGTGACCAGGATCATATTAAAAAAAGAAAAAAAGAAAACGTCAATCTCCCGTTAGAAATTAAGGGAAGTTGAATATCTCAAAAAACAACAACCTGACATTCTAGGAAAAAAAACTGAGCTATACTATCCTTGAGTATGGCTCTTTTAGTCCGAAAGGATACTGTATGATGCCAGCCAGCAGCCAGTAGTCATGGCGACGGTGCCAGATCTCAAAGGTCTTCTTGGTGACAGTGGCTGCCCTCTCTTCATTCTGCCACAGAGAGTGAAGCTCTGCAAAGGAGAACAGAAAGGTCAAAAGGTAACAATGGAAGGTTGAAAAAAATTCAGGTTTAGTCATGTGGATGTGTGTGTGTGTGTGTGTGTGTGTGTGTGTGTGTGTGTGTTCGTGTCTGTGTGTATACCTGTAAATCCTCCATCAGCAATGTTGAACATGAACCTCTGCTTGGTGGCTTTCTTCTTCTCTTCACTAACGTTAACCAAGGCTGCAGCTGCTCCTCCTTCTTTGGTGTTCTCTCCATTCTGCAGCTTGCTGGACTCCTCTGCTTTCACCCCCTCCTTCTCCTCTTTTTGCTCTGAGGGAAACATTGATGAGATGAGAATCAATACATTGCCAGAAATGTTTAAAAAGCACTTTTTCAGACACCCTCTTATCAGGCAGACATGCGTACCGTTCAATTACAAGAACCATAAAATTGTCAAAATATTAATCCTCATGTTTCCTTGTTTGGTGAAGACAGAAAATTAAGTTATACAGTGCATTTATATTTTTACATTTAGGTTAAGGGACTAATGGAAGAGTGAGGATATATCTCCATCAGTGTCATCAATTTTTATTAACATTGTAAAAAGTGATTCAGTTAGCATAAATGCAAGTAGATGTGTGTGTGTGTGTGTGTGTGTGTGTGTGTGTTGTGTGTCTACCTTTCTTCTCCTCCGTAGGGGAACTGGTGTCCATCTTTTCCTCTTTGCCCTCCTCAGCTAAATCAAGAGGAGCACAAGTAGAATCACCAAACAATAAAAATAAAAAAATTGAGCATTTGGAATCTGTAAAAACTCAAAAGGTGAGGCTCACCTTTCAACTTGGCCTCCTCTGAATCTGTCTTGCCCTCCGAACCTTCGCCCTTCACCTCAGCAGGATTATCCTTCTCTGCCATCTCTGAGGGCTTGTCCTGCTCATCTTTCTCCTTGCTCAGGTCTTCAGACTCCTTCTCCCTGTCTTCATCTCCACCTCCACCTCCAGTCTCATCTTTCTCCTCCTTCCCTGAAGTAGAGTCTACTTCTTCTTTCTTTTCAGGTGCCGGGGATTTTTCAGACTCATCAGGGATTTCAATAATCTGGGTGAGCATTACAGAGGTTCACATTAGAAAAATCAGATTACAAAATCATAAAGTAAATGATTAAAAGAGATTACAGAAAACAGTTTACCTCTGGATCATCTGACTTGTTGGATCCTTTTCCTTCTTCTCCTTCCTTCTTCACCTCTGAGTCCTTCTCCTCAGATTTAGACAGATCCTCTGTTAAGACAGAAAATTTGTGTAACAGACCAAAACTTCAGTGTGCCCCCGCGCGAGCGCGTGTGTGTGTGTGTGTGTGTATATGCCGCATGTTTGGAGTATACTGAATCTGAGGAGTCATTTTTGGATTATTGATGATTTCACAGGATTTTATTGTGCTCATTTCTACGTTGTAGGAAACATTATGAAATTTTAAACCTTTTCTTCTTTTAAATAATTCATCTCACCTGTGTGTGTGAGTGTGTGTGTGTACCTGGGGCAGGAGTATTGGGTTGTGTGTCTGCAGGAGTCCCAGTAGAGGGGGTCTTCGGATCTTCCCCAGCAGCCAAAGCTGCTGCTCTTTTGTTCTCTTCCAGTTCTGCCATCCAGGGCATCGACCACTGTCCGTTCACATGCTCAAACTCCTGAACCTGTCACACACATACAATATGTCCATCTATTAAACAGCCAGTTCATCTTCTCATTTGCTTTTCAATATTTTTTTATTTAAACTCGTAGAATGATATATGCTGTACTATGTCTTTGTACAGCATCTGTACCATCTATGAAAAAGTACCTTCTTCCTTATGAGTGACATCACACCAATGCGAGTGAGCACGTGTTGCCTTGACAAACCCTCGCGTGGGACGCCATCAGCAAAGGTCTCAGCTCCATCAGCCCCCGGCTCACAGAGGTGACGCATGAACAGAGAAACATAAGCCCTGCAAATGTGTGTGAGGCAGAAATGTTATCACAAATATATTGGAAGATGCAGCAAAAATTAAAAATAAAAATAAAAAATAAAAAGGGAAGTAACACCATAATGGGGCACACACTTTCACAGTTGGTTAACCAACATCTAGTTTGTATCTCTTTCAGCTTCTTTCTTGTATCTCTTGAGCACAAATGTGTCTCTACAGTCAACCTGTTACCTGGTGAGAAATAATGATTTTGCAATACTTGTGGACTTTAAGAGGCACTGACATCATCATCATCAGATTCAGAGAGTTATCTGTATCTTGATGCTGTGCACAGTCTCTAGTAATACCCCGTGTAGTTACATGTCAAATGGAGACTCACTTGAATTCCTTCTCAGATTTCCCCCGCAAGTCTCTGACCAGCCACTGGGTGGTGAAGGCATCCTGGGGAGGCATCCCATAACGCATCACTGCATTCAGGAAGGCCTTCCTCTGCCGAGCGTTAAAGCCCAACACCTGACAGACAATCCAGAGGTGTTGATTAACAAGTAAAATACATCAAGTACAACAATAAAGAGAAGGATAAAGCAACTAAAAAAGGAGATGTGGTTCATTTTCATTGTTTCCAATTTTTTGAGACAATGTTTCACTTGTAATATGATATAACAGTTGTCCTTCCTTTGAGTTTCACGTCACATTCTGCACATGAGAGGAAGAAAGGTAAATTTTTACCTCTGCACATAAGTGTCACTGTGGCACTGGAGAGTCTGTGTGCACATTGCACAGATCATTGAAACACTAGACATCAGTGTCCAGTTTTTATTAATTCCAGACTAATCGAGTACAGATAAAAACAGAAACAATCATGTTTACATTATCTGAAACAGAGAATCCACTCTGGGACCACTGGTGGTGTCCAAACTGATGTTTTGGGAGAATTCTCACCATGAACTTAGTGACAACTTGCAGTCTGTATAATTTGGGATGATGCAGTGTACAAATAAACATCAAAATATATTTGCAAACCTCCTCAGCTCCTGTCTCTATGACCAGCACCATTTTAATTGGAAATCAACCGCAAACCACACAAAGTACAAAGCGGTCTAGTGGACCAATCACAGGTCTTGCAGTTAAATTTTTGGAGAACTGCACGTAAGCTATGGTGGCAGCCTCTGTGGGCTACGCAGGAGCCACAGACACCTACGGCATAGCTATGGCAACACTTCAATGCATAAGTTAAAAAGAAAAATGACCTTAAATAGGGATCAGATGACAGCGAGCTTGTCCGAAGACTCACCTCGATGTTGCCGCCCACCCTGGCCAACAGCGGAGGCAGCGGTTTGTCCCTGTCGTTCCTCAAGCCCTTACGGTTTGGTCTGCGGGCGTTAGCTGAGAGGAAGAGGACATGGTTAGCTTATACAATTTAATACTATTTATACTATTCAAACCAACACAGAAATACACACAGTCCACTGGAGCCATGAAAATCCAAATTAAATATCAAGCTAAAATTTGATGTATGAACAGATGTGGTCTATTAAGGTTTAACGTCAACAGGTTACTCTGTGAGGATGTTCCACTTACGCTCACCAGGGCACACTCAGATCTTGCAGAAGCTGTCTCCTCACAATCTCTCGGCACCTCTACATTAAATGCTTCTTCTTGAAGCATAACGCTTTCAGAACACTTAAAACTGAAAGCAGTGTTTCTGGTATAATTCATTTTAATACAATTACAGTAACACAGCTGTGATTGAAAGAAACAAAAATGACAACAAAAACAAAAAGATACAAAAAAACTGATAACTTATTCAACTAACACATGCATTCCCAATTAATGTTATCATTTTGTGAAAAAATAAAAATTGTAAACTTTTTCTCTTAAAGTGCTTATTTCAATCCATACAGTGTGCAGTGCATTTCAAACCAAATTTAAGTCCCAAACAGTTAATCTGAACACTGAACAATTCTCTGTAAAATACATGAAGGAGAGTTCAGGGCAGGGGGAAACCGTTGTAGATAATTTTCTTTCCCTTTTTCTTTCTCTTTTCTTTCTTTGACTTTCTGTTCTGTTTCCTTGCCTTTCTACGCTCTGAGCACAGGATGCAAGGACAAGTGTTCTTCTTTTGGTTGTTGTTGTAGTTGTCGAGGAGGATATCATAGCTGTCATCTGAATCTGAGTAAAAATCTGCAGATGCGGTATGAAGGATGTTAGTGGACGACAGAACTGGGGCTCAGTGAATAGAGATTCCCTTTTATCTGTAATTAGGGAAATCAAAAAGTTCCACCTCTGTCTCTCAATCTTTAAAACCAAGTTCAAACAATTCACTCTCAATAACCATACCCAGCGCTGGGCAACATGGCTGAATTTTTCCAGGATTACAGATTTTCATCATAACATGTTTGAAATCGCTATTTATGTCAAGTTTAAAGGGTGAGTTTAGCTCCTGAATAACAGATAAATAGATCAAAGTTTGTTTTATTTCCAAAAGGAGGTAAATATGGTCTGGATAATTATCAATATTGTTTTATCTCCCAGCACTGGTGGTATGTTTATGTAAATGCACATGAGCAGGGATATTCACAGCCCCTTTCCCCATCCAAAAGCACACACACATACTCAAACACACACTTTCTAAACAGCAGTGATCAAAACACTGAACTTTACCTTCAGCCCGTTCGTCAAAGTCCTCATCGCCTTCCTCTGAGGCCACTGAGTAATCTGACTGGTTGTCGGACTGATCCTCCTGCCAATCTAAAGGGAACATTGACAGAGAAATGTTGCAGCAAACCATAAAGAGGAAGGGTGTAAAGATAAATAATGAAAAATACATCCTTTCCAAAACATCTGCCTGGACAGAATCATTTCTACAGACAAAACTAAAACACATCCTAACTCCAATTGGAACTGCAGCTTCGCAAGTCACTGTCAATCAAGCTTTTAGCCACCAGGGGGTGCTGTTGCTTTATCACTGCATTATTATTATGACTGTTCACAGAACAAACTCCTGAGGGGAAACGATCTGTTTGATGAAAGACAGTACAAGGAACATGACAAAATTTTTACTGTCATACAACTGTCACCCTGATTCACAGAGGCTTTGGCTGATGGATCAAATGAGAGAGAGAGAAAGAGAGAAACACTATAATTATGTTTCCTCTATTGTCTCTGCAGTTCACAAACAACGAATAATGGTAAAAGTAATTGTCATTATTTATAATAGAATACTATGCATGTTTTCAGAGTTGGCTGAGTGTTTAGAAACATGCCGCAGACATGCTGATTCAACACAGACCACAGGCAAAAATATATATGAAGACGTGACCAATACTTAAACAGTGTGATCACACTTTCAGTTTTCTTTTCTTTTGGTTTGAACCCCTGTGGTAAAATCTGCTTTGTTGCATTTTTGTATTTGGTTTGTTTGGGTTCACACTATGTGTCTGCACCATGAGAATTCACAAGCAGCTTGTTCTTTGGCTTGACGTAAACCAAGCATGATAGACCTGTATGTGCTCTTTGCTGAAATTTACTTTATCTTGTGTTCATACAGTTAAGAACATATGAGGAAACAGTTGGCTATGAACATGAGACTGCAGTCTACCCTTGTCTATGCTTGTTATGCAAGGTTTACCAAGGAAATTAAGTAACTGCTGACCATCAGATGTCAAAATCTGCCGCCTAGAACACATAAATCCATATTTTGGGATCATTCCCTTTCACTGGTTCAGATTAAATTAACTCTGAGTCTGAATGGTATTCAAACCCACACAATACTATGCACGACCTCATACACTGTATAGCATGCACTCACATCATATTACACCAACACCATACAAACACAACTCCACCACAAACACCGACACAGCACAGACGTAGAGTAAGTAGTAAGGTTGCATTGTGCGTTGTTCTGTACCCCGTCTAATACCTCGGTCCTCCTGAGAGCCGTCGTTGTAATTGACTGGCTTACGGGTCCTCTTGCCCTTGCCCAAGTTGCGGGCAAGGTCCTCCTGCTGCTGCTCATAGTGGTGGCGAAGCAGCTTTTCCCAGTAGTCGGGATCCACGCTCTCCTCCTGTTTGATCACCTCCCGCTGCACCTCCTCCTCCTAAAGGAGAACACATATGAAAAATATAACTGCAGTGTGTGGATTCAGATTGTCTAAAGGGTTAAGAATGTAAGAGCTATGCCAGTTAGAGCAAAATTTAATTCTCTAAAAAGTAAAAAAAAAACAAAAAAAACACTAGAACTCAAGTGCAAGTGACAGCGTTGACAGAAACAGGATTAAGTAAAGCACTGAGAGAAGACATTTTTAAAAAACTCTGATACTATTTTCAGATATATGTTACATTCATCAGTATTTAAGATTCACCATTTTGGATTAAGATGAGTCATTTTAAGACATTTTAAGTTGTTTTAAATCACTATAGACACCGTCTGCATGACAATTTCCTGACAAACAGTTAACTTCAAACAGCACATAGTCAGCTCACACATCTTGTTAATGCACGCACTCGTCACAGGTGTACACATACCTCGTCATCCTCATCTTTGACCACATACTGGGCCACTTTGAAGGAGCTGAGGTATTCGTTCATGCTCTGGAGCTCAGTATCGTCTGTTGCATCCTGGTTCCTGTCCAGCAGGCGTTCAATGGCCTTGTCATCATAGTGAATCACACTGCTGTCATCCTCCTTGTTGTCCCCTGACAGAAAGAAGGGTGAAGAAGAAGCAGAGATAGAGATAAAAGTACATCAGTGAGAGCATTTACACAGCATAAGGAACTTGCTATCATAGGCTGACACTGAAACCACGACTGAATCTTAAATGGAGTGGGACTGGCAGTGGGCTGTAGTTGACTCACCCTCTCCAATCTCATCCTTGAACAGCTCCTCAGTTCCAAATTTGAGGATATCATCAAGTTCTTGCTTGGACATGGATCCCGTCTTAGAGCCAAGACCGGGTCGTACCACCAGGTGGGTCAGCATCATCTTTTTCTTTGCCACCTAGGGAAGGAACATAGGAAGTGGACACAAGGCGTAAGCAGATTACCATTAAGTCCTAATGTATTTGATACAACATTAAGAGGTGTCTTAAATTTATTGTTATGGTGTTTGGTTTTGCTGACCTGTGTGATCCTCTCTTCCACAGAGGCCTTGGTAACAAAGCGATAGATCATCACCTTCCTGTTCTGGCCAATGCGGTGAGCTCTGCTGAATGCCTGGGAGAGAGACAAACATTAAGATACACACATGAAACAACAGCATAATCTGTTACCTCAATATAAACTAGAAGAGGCACTCAGAGTGCAACACCTGCATGCTGCATATTTGACAGTGTTACAGGACCAATAATACATGCCAAAATTTTCAATCAGTTCAACCTTTCGAGGTAACTGGAGATCAAAGGTCATGCGACCAGTAGAAACATCATATATGACTTTATATTAGTGTTTAATAGTAACCATATGGGTTTTTCTTACCAATTCACTGATACAGACATTATGAATATTCCCTATGTACTCGCATTGGGCCAAAACTTTGACTGTGCCCTGTGAACTTGACCTTTGACCTATTCTTCTCAAAATGACTTCCTCCTTTCCTGATCATTAACAACCGAGTTTGGTACAAATCAGATCAAAACCGCTTGAGTTATGTTGTATTTGAGTTATGTCTGAGTTATGCTGTAACAGGCAGCAGCATGGATGTGAGTTTATGGTAGAGGTGTGTACCTGGATGTCATTGTGGGGGTTCCAGTCAGAGTCATAGATGATGACGGTGTCTGCAGTAGCAAGATTGATGCCCAAACCACCAGCTCTGGTGGAGAGGAGGAAAGCAAACTGGGGGGCACCAGGAGCTGCGCGGGTGGAGCAACGGAAAAAGGGGGAGAACAAGAGTAACACAATTTAGTTAGTTAGTTCACCTTTATTTATTCAAGGAAGGGCAGCGGAGAGCAAAACTTTTTTTCTAATGGCACCCTGATCACAAAAACAAAGAATACAAAACTAGACAGAGCAGCACAAGTACTAAAAATATGAGTTACAGAACACAGAAAAAACACAACAGGGAAACAATAAGGACATACAATGAGAGACAGGTACAGTCCTCCAGAATCAAATCATTCAGCAGAAATTCAAACTGATTCACTGATATGAGTTGATCTAATTTGAGTGACCTTTGCAACTTCATTTGTTAAAAGAAAAAAAAGTTGTTATTCCCTAGTTCTGTACTAACATGAGGAGTATCTAATTCCCATGAGTGAGTAAAGTTATTATTAGTTTTAACTTTTCAAAGTGATGTCAGGTAAAAGGATAACTTGTCAGAAACAGCTTTGTAAACAAAAAATATACAATGTTGCTCTGTTTGCAGAGTAAGTGATGGCCACTCAACCTTTTGATAAAGTGTACAAGGATGAATTTGGTTTGTGGTTTGATCTCTCTCTCTCTCTCTCTCTCCCCCTATAT
>OMKZ01051094.1:0-27855 GCA_900302535.1 Neoniphon sammara | reverse complement strand
CATTGCTATATTAAGTGTACCGACACTCCTGTTTCATGATTAATTACCACTGCCACTAATATTACTACTACTACTACTACTACTACTACTACTAATAATAATAATAATAGAAGAGAAAAGAAGAAGAAGAAAAATACTAAAGTACCGTGAGGCTTTACTGACAGTATTATGTACAATGTGTCAAAAGTAACACGTGCAACTGTGTAAGATCATGGTTGGCCATCAAATATTTAGTAAATTAGCTTCAGCAACTAACGTTAGTACCAGTACACAATGATCCATAACATGCTTTGAAACAGCTCTTAGCACGTATTGCTGTATTATGTCGGCTAAATAAACTTTCTGTGTGTCATCCGCGCCCCTTATCTCCACTGGACATGGACGAAAACGCTTTGAAACACTTGGTGAAACTTACCCAGGAGGGGCAGCTCTGCTCGCTGGAGAAACACTTAGCTGACAAGGCAGCAGCTCAGGCTGTCAACAAGAAACACCTCGGCAGGTCAGGAGACACTTTGCTGCACTATGCTGCCCGACACGGACACTTGGACATCGTCAAGTTTTTAACAGAAGAGGTCGGGATGGATGTAGAGTTGTACAACAATGACTACAAGAGGCCGCTGCACGAAGCTGCATCCATGGGGCAGAAAGCGTGTGTTAGCTACCTGATCAGTAAAGGAGCCACGGTGGACTGTTTGAAAAAGGCGGACTGGTGAGGACGCGATGTTGTTTATTACTTCGGTAGCAGGTAAAATGGAGAGCAGTGTCCATCCTAGGTGGTTTGTAGTTAAAGCACGTTTTTTCTGCCTAGTGAAACAGGTGCCTTCGATAGCTCAGTTGGTAGAGCGGAGGACTGTAGCGGCTAATGCTGAAATCCTTAGGTCGCTGGTTCAAATCCGGCTCGAAGGAAACAGTTTTTCTCGACTCCACTAACGGGTTAAAACAGATAGATAATACATAAATCCAGAGCGTAGATACATCGATAGATGTGTGCAGACTTTTTTATGTCCCGGTGTCGTGCCGTAGATTGTCCCCCTTGCCTCTGGACCGCAGCAGATGATGTTGGCATTACACATGTGAAGTGAGTATGTATTAATGCATTACCAGAACAAGTATTTTATGCGACAGTCCTGTGCAGATTTAATAGAGGAGGCGATGCGTTGCAAACCAGCCTTGCAAATTGTGCCCTCTGTCTAAACTAAGTTTGGTTGACCACATCAGCCACTGATGTTGAATTATTTTAGGGCAGCAGGTATTACCAGAACCAAGTATTGTTGCTCTTTGAAAATTTTCTGCTAAATTAGTAGGGATTAATTGGGCATCGGGGGCAATCCAAGGCATGAAACATGACCCTTCAATTGTTTTCCATGAAGCCACCCATCTCTTTTTAAGTGATTTTGCTTTTTGAGAGCCTGTTCTGAAAAGTTATGTTGGTTTGTGGTTTGTTTAGGTGTCATACTTTAATACTTACAAATAGATTCAGAGTGCTGAGATTAAAACAATGTTAAATTAATTTTATAATCTAAGTTTATGATACTTTTTTGTATCACTGGGGGGGTTTCCTGCCTCTCATGAATCTGTAATCAGCAGATGTTTGGGATTTTTACTTGATAAGTGACTAAAATGATTTATCAATTATTGAAATTATAATCAGTTAATTTTCTGGTGATTGACTGATTGAATAGGTGTCTATTCTCCCTCAGGACTCCTCTCATGATGGCCTGCACTAGAAGAAACCTGGAGGTGATCCAGGAGCTGCTGTCACATGGCGCCAACCCCTCACTGAAGAACAAAGACGGCTGGAACTCGTTCCACATAGCCTGCAGGGAGGGGGATCCTCTGGTCGTCCAGCATCTCCTCAGCATCGCCCCGGACGTATGGAGGACCGAGAGCAAGATCCTCAGGACGCCCCTGCACACTGCAGGCAAGACAGCCTCACATAGACTGCAAAAACACATATGTTTAGTCCCATATTCACTATTAAAATCTTATTTTTTTTAAAACAAGGAAAAAAATCTGCCAGTGGGGATGAGATAATCCCACTTGTTTCCATTCTTATCAACCTGTTTATTAATTTTCTTAAATTTAGTGTCATTTTCTTGGTCCTAGTGGGCTGATCTGCCTTACTCTGATTTATTTCAACTTATTTATACTTTCCCAGAAAAACAGAAAACATTAGTTGCATCTCTTATGAATTTCTATTGATGTATTACTCACATACATAGAATATAAATGAAGACACCATATGCTTAAAGGTAAAATGTAAAATGCATTAACCAACACTTGAATTGCCTACTTGTCTAAAATGTGATTGCTTAATTGAATCAGTTTTGAGGCTTACCTTTCTGCAACAATTTTAAGAAATGTGGAAGGTTATCTTAAAGTGAAGAAAAAATAAAAATAAAAAAAATTGAGAAATGATCGTACAAGAATCAAGTTGTTTTCCTTAGGAAGCAATATGAGAGGAGTTCCAAAAAGTTCCAAAAAACAGCAAACATCATTATCACAGGAATCTAACGTGTTGTAAAATATAGGTACTTTGTGCTGTAAAACCTCTAGCCCTCGGCCTCACATTCTAACTCCTGCTCTTTGTTCCTAATCCAGCAATGCATGGCTGTGAAGAGGTTGTTAGGATCTTGCTGCAGAGGTGAGTTAGCTGTGTGACAGTTTTATTTTAAAGGTGACTCACATCTAGAATTTTAATAGCTCTTTTTGGGACTTTGGGCCTGTTTACTGATGCATAGTCTCACAATCGCATTTCCCCCATTTCCATTCAGTGAGACTCTCTACTTTTGCTGCACCACATTTCAGAGGGAAATCTTGTTACTTTTTACTGCACTTCATTTATCTGATATCTGATGGCTGGAGTTCCTTTGCAGAAGAAGCTTTTCCATGCAAAACATCAAATGTGATGCATTGTTAGAGTGTAAACTAGCCAACAGTATGTGGAGCAGTCAGAGCTACAACATTCAAATACTTCTTACGGGTTAATGCATCAATAATTTAACACTCTCAAAGGAACCACTCTTCACAATGACTACTTTGACTTTTCATACAATTTACTGCTATTCTATACTTTTTCTTAAGCAACACTTTGAATGCAGGACTTTTATTTGAGTATTTTTCCATTATGGCATTACAACTCTTATTTAAGTAAAGGATTTGAGGACTTTTCTCTCACTGCCTGCTTCCAGATGTGACTACGTCCTGGACAGCCCAGACAGCTGTGGAGTGACTCCCTTCATGGATGCTGTGAGGAACGGACACGTCTCTGTGGCCAGGCTGCTCCTCCAGATGCACCAGGTTCTTCTCCATCCAACAGGTTTTCAGCGAAGACCGGAAACAATCTGATATTTACATTGACTCTGTGTGTGTGTGTGTGTGTGTGTGTGTGTGCTGCAGGCCTCTCCAACAGCAGCTGACGTCCTCGGGGCTCAGTCGGTGCACCAAGCTGCAGTCACCGGCCAGGAGGAGGCGCTGCGGTTCCTGGTGCAGGACCTTCATGTGGATGTGAACCAGAAGGCGACTGACATGCAGCTCTCTGCTCTGCATTACGCCGCCAAGGTCAGTGTGCTGATTTTATACAACTCTGTCCCATAATAAAGTAGTTTAATACATCATTATAAATTAGTATAAATATCACAAACTGGATTGCGTGTATAATCAATCACTGATATGAAACTGTTGATAATTGGACAAACTTAGCAGTTGCAACATTTTTGGATTTACGGCCAGGTCATAAACAAAATATTCATTCACACATCAGCTTGGTCTGTACATTTGTCCAATATGAGCAGAGCTGCATGTCAGTTTTAATGGTTGATTTAATTAGGAAACCTGACTGTATCCATGAAGTGAACCAAAGTACAAGCTCTTACTTCTGGTTTGGACCAAATTAAATGAACTATAGTGGAGAATATAACCTGGAGCTATAAAGTTGTTGCAGTTTTTTTATTGCACTGCATTTGTTTCCTATTTTCAACTGACAGTAGACCCAGACTAAACTAGAAAAGTCACGCGGTCATGCAGGTCAGTTGTTAACTGAGAAATCTTGAACCCTGACAAGTTGATGAAAACAATCATATCATTTCCAATTTGACTTACAAAATGGTTTGAGAGCAATGCCTGGGTTATCTAGTTCAGTCGAGGGTTGATTAATGTTGTTGATTGAGGAAGTTGATTGTGGAGTGTTGATTATACATCTGATTTGCAATTTTTTAAGAACTATTTGTTCTCTTGAGAAAGCCTTTCTTAAGTCCAGCACGTTAATCTGTTTGTTTTTCAGGAGGGGAAAAAGATAGCAGTATTTTGTGTGTTTTCCACACCATTACATACTCTGTTGGGGGTGTAACGATGCACCAAACACTTGTCATTTGTCCGGTGAAGAGCAACACACTCGAAACATCAGCTGTGACTTGCCGTTAACAAATTTTACACGCTTTGGGAACAGATTACAGTGTGCAAACTCTCCACTATTCCTCATGTTTTTCAGGATGGCCATGCATCCACTATAAAAACACTGCTGGAGCTGGGAGCGGATCTTCATGCTCAGGACAAAAAGGGACGAACTGGTGAGCAGCACATCAGGCTCCGCTTCTCCTGCAGTGGTAAACTTATGAAATGTAGGATTTTTCTGACAGGCACGCCGGGAACGCATAACATTTCACACTGATAACCAAGAAATAATGCAAGTTGTTTTGGTATTTTGCTTGGATGTAATGCAACATTTTCACAATGAATCTTAGGGGAAGCTTTGGGGATGTTTATCTGTCCTCACTTTCTTTCTTATTTTGGAATCATACTTCTGCCATTAGATATTAAAAAGACCCTCTAAGTCCCTCCTACTCTCTCTTCATCTGCTGCCAGCTCTCCACATGGCTTGCATTGGGCAGCACGCAGACGCAGCCAGGACTCTTCTGCAGCTGGGACTTGAAGACATAGAGGATGCGTCTGGCACCACGGCGCGACAGCTCGCCAGGAAACCAGACGTGCTGCGAGTCTTTGAGTGTGGCTTACCAGAGACACCTTAAAAATGAGCCAAACAGATAGAATACTGCATATATCCATTTGATTTTTATATTTAATATAGGGAAGAAAAGTACATAAAACATGGGTCTGCAGTATGTTTGTGTATGTTGGGCTGGACTGAATTTGCTGCAGAAAAAGATTTTTTTTTTTCAACTGAATGGACTAATGATCTTGTGGAGTGTAATAAATATTTACTCCTGTGAGTGTTTTGCACTGTGTTCTTTAGTGACTGATACAGGGGTAAATTTTTTAATGTTAATGGTCACAACAAGTAGGCTAGTGTGTTGAGCAAGATTAAGTTCAAGTGGGCAACAACACAAATAGTGAAGTGAGACTGCATTGCATAACAGTTCATTTGCTGGTGAATGTGGAACTGCTGATGACAGCTAGGTCCTGTTTGTTAAATACAACAGTTCATGTGAAATAGTGTGACACAGTGGCCTGTTTTCTTGCAGCTCCAGCTCAGGTTGTCAGTGTGAATCAGACAGGTTGACACTTCAGTCACTGACAGATGATAAGCTCCTCCCTTCTGAGGCGCTTGACGTTGAACCGCAGCCCCTTTCATTTCCAGCTTTGCAGATCTCCATTTTCTTCGGACCCGATACTCAGGAGTACAAGAGCAAAGACTTGGAAAAATGAATGAAGAATACGACGTTATCGTGCTGGGTACCGGACTAACGGTGAGGGCAAATCAAACGGAGGAGTTCCGCAGTGTTTAGAAGTGATTTGCAACCTGTTCGCCACGTACTGCCTGCAGTTTGGCTTTGCGCTAACTGGGCCTAATCAGCATAACATCTACTAGCGCTTAGCTAGCTTAGTAGCTAACCGAGAATAAGTGGCTACTTAACGCGAACTAAGAGCAAAGTAGCTAACCGCTAGCTATGTGGCACTTGTCACCGCTAGCTAACGGTACATCTAAGTTAATCTATTATCACTCAAAAACTAACGCCAGCTAAACAAGTCAAAACTCTTGGTTTCTCGTTGTGGATTATAGGAATGTTTTATCAGTCTGTTGGCGGCTAAGTAGGTTAGTTATACGATGAGTTTTCTGGAAGTTGGGCGCCAGGAGAAGCAGATTTTGTCTAGCCAAGTAAAGCTTACTCGGCTGATTAATTAGCTAGCTAGCCGTCCTACCGGCTAAGCTAACTAATTAGCTTGCTAATGGTACAGTAACGACGTGTCACAGGTTGGCCCATTATTCTCGACTTACATAACCATATTCTAGGACCAAGTAGAATTGGATGCGTTTCTTAACTGGCTCATTATGGGTGGAAGTTGGCAAAGTTATAAGGGGACTTGGTCACTTGTCTGGTTTAAGTGTGAGGCTAACGTTAACCGCTAACCTAACTTTCCGCCAAGCGCCCTGTTCAACAGGCTGGAGTAGCGAGTAAAAGCAGTCTGTCTACGAGCTGTGGTTGGTTACACGTAACATTATAGATGGCCAAAGTCTGCCAGTGAACCTAACCGGCTAAAATAAGTTTTCTGTGTTTGACGAGACTTGAATGGGAACGCAAACGCAGTAAGGAGGAAATCGACGGCTAATGCTGATCGCTGGATTACGTGGATCGCGTTGCTGCGGGACAGTAACTTTAATGTTAACTGGCTGGAAGTGTAGGTGCTGCGACCATGAGTTTGCTGGATAAAAAAACTAACAAAGTAGGCCCGATATAATGCTCGCTGACAAATTTATATGGTATGTTCTTCCTTGTTTGTCCGGAAATGAACTTAACTAGCGCTAACTATGGACGCCGTGGTCTGTTTAACAAGAATGCACACAGTGGCGTCCTGACCCGCTGTAAGTTTGCCATGCCGTTTCATTGTGGAGGCATGACACGGAAAACTCGTGATGATTTTAGGGCTTTTCCTAGAGGCTGATTGATAGTTTCCTGTAAATCTGAATTCACAGCAGTTTCCGGCTTTGCCAACTCCGAGAATCTCATTAAACTCGTACTGTCCTGCTGATTTGAATTGATGTCAGTGTGTCTAACTTTTGCAAATCAAACACTCACTCCAACAGTGTGATATTTGTGTCCACTGGGTGTTTTCCAGTGCTGGATGAGGCAGTCGGCAAGACTTGAGCCGGGCCATAGGGCTTTGGCAGCCAAGAGGAAGGGGGTTGGTTTTAAGGTTTGGTGGAAAGGGTGTTGACTTAGCTCACAGATGGGTGTGGTTGTGCCTCACTGAGGAACTGAAAGTGAATACACTGCAGACTTAGTTCTGCAAGAGCTACAGACAGTCTAAACAACACGAAGATCCCTGTACCTGCAGGCTGATACTGAACTAGCTCAGTATGGTTTTTTATGGTTCCTGAGAATTAGCTCAGCATAGTTCTCTGATGTAAATCAGTGAAGTCACTTGTCTCACTCTAACCACTTCCTCTTTTCAGGCTGAATGTCACATGCTTACACTTACACTACTACCAAGACTATATCTAGGAATGGAGCTCAGGGATGCACGTGTATCGGTGGCCGATATATTATCCTCTGATAAATGAGAAAATTAACTTGTCATTGTGATAAAGGAATTTCAGCCGATAATTACATCCAATAATGTGAAACCTTTTCTTACAATAGCTACGGTTCTTCTGTGGCTCTTGGCCATGATATATTTGTCATTTCAGGGTGAAAACACTGGTCAATCTATAAACTTAGCCTTTATTGTCACATTTTTGCAAGTGCAAGAGTAATGTTATTGGATCGGTATTGGTCACAGCAAACAGATAATTATTGGTTCTCATTATTGGCCGTGAAATCCTATATTGGTGCATTTCTAATGGAGTTAGATTAGTTTGTGGTCCTCAGCACTCAGCAGCCTGGCCCTGCTCATCTCCCTCTCTCTGCAGCATTTTGATAGGTTAAGTGGCTGGGGGATGGGGTTTCCCATCTGTCTCCTACTAATGACACATGGAGGAGTGGCTTAGCATGAGATATCTCAGACTTAATTAAACCCAGTCTGGTTCACATTACGATCAGCAACTACATGAAAGCAGCTTTTAACCAGAACATGAAAAAGTGAATAGGGTGGAATTATTGATGGGTGATATGTTAATATATCAGTATAGATATTGCCTGTGATGGATAATACTGAGTGTTGTCTTTTCTTGGTTTTAAAGGCTGCATTACAGCAAATGAATGCAGTTTTCTGGTCATCAAATCCAAATGTATATCAAAAAACTTGTGTGTAAATATCTCATGAAAACAGCAACAGTCATCCCCCTATTACCCTCACAATATCAATATTGGAGCATTCGGTCAAAGCTAGTATGATATGTGATTTTGTCCATAACGCCCGGCCCTAGGTGTATAATTCACTGAACAAAGATGTTATAATCAGGGAGTATGTCAGGGCTGCAATGATAATGTAGCGTCAACAGTGATTTGTGCAAAAACCAGAGAGTGGCAGCTTATTTATCACTCCTGCTCAAGGAGGGGATCGTCTTTGTGTTTTTGTTGATTCAAGTAGTTTCCTACACACTCGAGGTCCGGCAGCTTTGATCCCGCGGGCTGAATGGATTACAAACCTGTAGACTCCTGTGGCTACAGAAACACACTTGAAAGTACTCATCCCAGCA
The DNA here is from genome assembly GCA_900302535.1 of Neoniphon sammara. Classification (NCBI taxonomy): domain Eukaryota; kingdom Metazoa; phylum Chordata; class Actinopteri; order Holocentriformes; family Holocentridae; genus Neoniphon; species Neoniphon sammara. The sequence goes on along the minus strand of OMKZ01051094.1, from coordinate 19,259 downwards.
TGATACTCCTCATGTGACTGTAGCTTGTTGAACTATAAAAAGCTGCTTTTGTCTTCCGAGTTGGCCGTGCTGATTGTCACCCACCCCGTGCGTGCACCCACTTGCTTTTTTATATGGCTTAGGTGTTAAAGATTGAGCTAGGAGCTTCCCGGTGCGCTGACTGTGTTTTATTGGCTGTGTTTTCTGCCTGACTGTACGCTGGACCGGCCGCGTTCCCTCTCTGTCAGCAGGACAGCGACTATCTGGCTGAGGTTGTGATGACTAGGCTGCCCCCCGGCTCTGTGTCAAAGCCTATATTTATATAAGCAGCAGCAGGTTGGCTCGAGTCACATGTCAGCTGGAGGGACTCGCCGTGACACATCAGAAATGAACCGTGTCTTTTTGTCGGAGGACGCGTGTCCTTCAAGTCAGTGGCTTTCCAAGAACGAAGACTGAGTATTTACCAAAACCCGCAATCTGATTCCTCTGGGTTTTGTTCTTGGTCTTAAAGGGTAAACAAAAACAGAAACCTTCCCATACTGGTTCCTCGGGACAAAATCTCATCATGTCTGATTGGTTCCCAATATGAAAAAGCTTGAGAACCCCTGGTACAATTTCAATTTTGTGTAGTACATTTTCTACGCACTGGTTTAACTGCATAAACCATAGTTGTGTTTCTGATTTACATGCGTTAATCTGAATGCTTCAGGACAAATGTGTGCAGCCTTCAATAAATCACTGAAGACAGTAAGAAATATTGACCAGAAAGTAAACTATAGCATTTTTTTCTGCATTTTCTGCATTCATCCAAAGCACAATGCCATCTTTGTACTTTAATCAATCCTGTTTTCATATCCAGGGCTACAGTGCGCATTAGACGTAAGTTCACTGGTTGTAGAGAAATACAAAGTTCCTTTTAAGTTAAAGACAGGATCGCATTTGGTCCGAAGATGGGCCAAACACATAAGATGAGTGACTTCAGGGTTTCTCCTCTTAGTAGATTAGATTTCAGCCTGAGAGGTGTTGCAGCTTTGTAGCCTGTTAGGTTTAAGGTTAGAGAGGCTAAGGCTTTTCTTCTGCCATTTCCCTGATTTTTTTATTTATTTATTTTTTTTATCTCTCCGGATCTTATCTAGCGTGGAGGAATGTGCTCAGCTTGATGAAACTAGTTTCGGTCTCTTTTTGCCAAGTAGCTTGCTGAATCCCAAGAAAAATAATCCACGAACAACAGGCAGCACCCACTGAAAGTAATCGTAAACTAGGGCTGGACGATACTGACAAAATCTAATATTACAATATCTTTGTCCAAATATGTTTATGAATATTGCGACATTAGGGATGACTATTGGTGATATTTACACACAAGATATTATTGATAAACAGTCATTATTAACGTGGATATGATGAGCAATGCAGGTAGAGGCAAATAATAGAGCAGCTACAACAGCCTAATAAGTTCAGAAAATTGCTTCCCTTTGCAGTAATGCAGACTTTAAAACCAGGAAAAGACAACAGTGGTGCTGGATTACAATTAACCCAAATCTTAGTTCATAAACATTCAGAAAATGCAGAAGAAAGAGGCTTTTGAATGTTGTCTGTTGTTGATGGAGTATCTTGGGGTGTCCCATTTCACCGGACCTTTTTGATTAGTGTTAAAGCATGAACAGTTGTAATGAGTGGGTTGATTGACTGAGAAACCTGGGTAAGCTGATGAGAACGGGGCATGTGGTTGCAGACTGTCAGATTTTGTTTTGTCTTGAATGAGGCAGCTGCATGTAAAACAGGTACTGCTTTAAAGTCAAAAACAAGCCGGCGTTTACCATGATGCCAGAGGCGGGGAGCAGCTTTTGGCCTCTAGAGATCCGTCCTAATTTATCCTCATTTTAAAGAAACAAAGAGCAGTAACCGTGTCACTTCCTGTGTCATAACAGATCAGTCAGCGATCGAGTACACAGAGGGAGGGTAAGGTGATCTCACTTGCCCAAAGTGATGCTGACGTGCGTTGCGAGGTTGATTTTGTCGCTTGGTAGAAGACTCCACCCTGTTATTACCTCACCCACAAAGCTACCAGGCTATAATAAGGTCAACAAATATAACAAGTAAGGCTGCACGCTTATTTTCAAAGAGATAATGGTGTTTATATTAGACACTGTGATCATGATTAAAGCTGGGAGATAATTCAGTATTCATATCATAATGATAATATAGTGATTTTTGGGACAGTGCGACACAAATCTGTCTAAACTGATGATGATTAAGTATATTTTAATTTAAAAACTGACAAAATTGGACATCAAAAATTTAGTTTTGTTTGACATCACACCATTCAGTTCAACGGGACGAAGATTGATTTATTTAACGTGATTTTTGCATGAACGGGTCATATTGTGTTATGACAAAACATCCTTAATGAGTATTGTGCTGTTAATCTCAACCATATCACCCAGCCCAGTCACGATTATGAAGCATCATTATTAGCCTTCAGACAAAACTGTTTCACTGCACATTTGGCATCTTGCACAAATAGCAGCACTTTAGACGGTTTTAAATGGTGCCACTGTTCTAGTTTGTAAAATGAGTGCATGTAACTTCTGATGCAGCTACTGCACTGACAAGATGCCTGAGCTGAAATCCAGCAACACTGTCAGTGCTGCTTTATAATGCTGACGGGTGAGTCCTTGTCCCGCGCCTGAGAGTGAACTGTTGTTCAGTAGTGAGCCTCGTTTTAAGAATAAAGTCCACACTATCACATGATGCAGTGCGTTTTACTGCTCCTGCAAACCAGCGGCTGTAATCGTATTAAGGCCTTTGGTCAGCGTGGATTCCAGGCTCGGTCAAACGTGCATGTTCTGGTTCGGCTGTACCAGTCTCTGAGAGACGTGGAGGCCCGTCAGAGCTCTAATCCTCCTCCCGGCTTCACACAAACATTTCAGATATGATAATGACGCTGGGTGTGTCTGATCTGGGATCTCGATGTTGAATGGAGCTCGGTCGCACTGGGGTTTTCTGTCAAACTCCAGTTTTGTTTTATAGTTGGTGCTGTCAGCCCTTTTTCCACAGTTATTCACAGGAAGGCTGCATAATAAATGATGCATGTACGCTGTGATGTTAGCCTCTTGTGTTAATAATCATAAAAGCTGGCTTTAATGAAGTGTAAAATTCATTTAATTTCATTTAGAGCGCCGGCTTTGGTTAAAAAAAGAAGTCAGATGCTAAAAGGGCATTGAAGTAATTTTGATGCTCTTATCAGCAAAGCTTTGGAAATCAAAATCATACAATCAAGCAAATTAACGGGGATTATCCAGTTAGCCATTATTGTGCAAAGCTAATTCACAGCAGGGTCTGCTTCTCCCATTTAGGAGAGGATGATAAAAGGTCCTGTGTTCTGCTTTCTGGAAGACTTCAATGCCAGAAATATGAGCTGTGGAGGACTGAGTGAGGTTAAATGTCCTGAGCCGCGACTTCCCGCCCCTGAGTGAAAAGAGTTTTACAGAGCTGAGGACATATGACATTTAAGACATTTAGGTGACATTTAGTGACTTAAAATAAGGGCGACAGTAGAATTGGTGTCAACCCCTTCGCAACCAACTTTACAATCAACAGTGATATTAATAGCTTTACTAATCCACAGCCCTTGTAGTACTACGTTGCCCTACATTCACCGCTAAGTAAGTGTAGGACTCTGCCCTGAAACCCCAGGATCAAAACAAACAGAAGCAGGGTTCACGCAGTCATGAAAAACTTGGGGAAAAGTCAGTAAATTTGAAATACAGTTTCAGGGAAAGTTATGATTTTTGGTGTTTATGGGAAATTATGACTTTATCAAAGTCCTGGAAAAGTCATGGATAACTAAAGCAGTGGGCAACTTTGTTAAACACGATCGACTAATTTAAAAAAGAAAAAACAACATGGGTCAAACCAAATGTGCCGGCCCTTTAGGATTTCTGTTGTGTGTTCATGCGTCATTTTGTCTTAGCATGTTGAAGAAAATAGCTGATTTAACAACTGGGAGTCAATACTGTTCACTCGGTATTAAAACACAGTTGATTCCTGCTTATTGAAAAATTATTTTGCCTTTTCCGGTTAATTTTTCTTCAGTTACAGATATCGTGATGGATCATAGCTGATTACCTTACGATATATCGCAGAATTGCCTGTATCGTGATGCCATCATTATCGTGGGTAAAATATCATGATGGTATTGTGAGTTACCCAGTGATTCCCGTCCTCACTGGTTTAAAACAAAAAAAAAAAGTGTATGAACTGTACAGACGTATCATGCACACGTCGAACTGACATTTGTCGCTCTCCATGAACGCCTCTTTGCACCGCAGCGGTCATTCCAGCGCTCTGTGCCAACCGGACCAACCCAACCAAAAACCATTTATCCCTGCAGATCAGAGGATGAAAAGACAGAGCCGTGCCGGGCAGCGTCCACATTCATTTATTTCAAAACGGCAGAGTGTTTTCCTCCTGTGAGTTGAAACCTGACAGTGAGAAAAAGGGGAATTGTCACAGCAACAAAACCGAGACTTTTTATAAATAAAACTAATCGAATATGATAATGGCTGGTGTTTGAATTTTGACACAGGACAGAAAAGCTGTGTAAGGTCAATATAAAATCCCTCTCCGTGAAGCAGACCCATATTTGGTACATAAACCGCCAGTATTATCGCACAAATGCCTCTGCTAAAAATATTTGAAAGTGAAACCCCCACTCTGACATTAATCCCTCTTGTGTTTTCTTCTCTCCAACAGGAATGTATTCTGTCAGGCATCATGTCAGTGAAGGGGAAGAAGGTTCTGCACATGGACCGCAACCCCTACTACGGAGCCGAGAGCGCCTCCCTCACGCCTCTTGAAGATGTAAGTTGACCTCCGACCCTCCTTGCTTGACTTTTTCCACGCAGGACGGGTGTCAAATGAGACAGAAACAATACAGTGAAAAATGTAAATGGGTATTATTCGGATAGATGGGCTTGTGTGTTATTTAGGTAAATAGGTTAGAAATAAAAGCAAACTGTCTTGATTGTCTCAGATTTCGGCACACAGAAACTTGTATGTCTCAAGTGGTGGGGGGGAAAAAGAAGGAATTTATATCAGTAAGATTTGATATCAGTAATTTTGTCCAATGACTGCAAAGGAAGTAATGAGTAATGGATGAGGTGAGTAAGTTTTGTACTTAACGACAGCAGTGTATTGGCATAAAAAAGTGGTATCAGTGCCTCTCTAACAAAAGTTGTGTAATTTATGGTTCACGGCACGGCGTTTACACTGTAAAAACATCTTAGTAGTGTGATTAGGAAACTCAAAGAAGAGATGGGAGAAGATTTTCCACCCAAATAATGTTTCTTAAAACATTACTAAGCTAAAATGCTTTTATTTGTACAGAGTTTTAGGGGGGGGGAACAAAGCATTGTTTGGTACTGGCATAAGGACCAAAAATTTCCCAACGCTCACAGAGAATTAACTCTTCAGATTGAGCTGACCGGCCTTCAAAAGCCGAGAGACAGCGGGGCGTTTTGAGTTTTGAATTTCCCAGGACCTCGAGTCGTTGTATGAACTTGAGATTTCAGGCATGTCAGAGCAAACAAAGAGCCAGTCATCGTGCTCGAGCCAGCTGGAAACGCTTCCAAAATTTACAAAAGCCGCATGATCAGTGAATCTGCAGAATGTTGTTGTTGCTGTGTGGATCGTAGTAACCCCCTGGAATACGCTCAATACACTCAATACGCCCACACAAACACATGTGGGTTGTTGGCCTCATTTCGTGGAGTTTTTGCTGTACTTCTGTGCTTATTTTTTGTCTTTTTTTCTGTATAGCACCTTGTGACATCTCAGTAGGGCTGCAGCCAACGAATATTTTCATTGTTGATTAATATGTTGTTGTTTTTTCCCCCCTCGATTTATCATTTCATCTGTCTGACCTCAACGTTGCAGCTCTTTGTAAATAAGAAAATAAAATTGGTAAAAGTTAAATCAGTGTGCAGGACTAGTTCGTTTCTACATTTTGTCTATTTTTGTTCCTGCACCTCTTCATAAAGTTGACTCCGGTGTGCAGATGTTGTTTCTTTGCATTTTGTAATGATCTGAAACTGAGAAAAGCAAGTAATTCCCAGCATTCGTGAAGCTATAAGCAGCAAATGTTTGGTATTTTTACTGGTTAAATGACTAAAACAATTAATTAGATCATCAAAATTACAATCAGTTCATTTTTTGTTGAGCTACTAATTGTTTCAGCTCTACATGTCCTTCTCTGTAAACAACAATGACTTGCCTTGGCCATCCATATTAGTGGGAGGATCTGAGAATTCACCAGCCACTTCACTCTTTGAGCTGAGGATTTAACGTTTTGCTGGTGGCTTGTGTAATTCCCTAACGTCCCGTCTCTCCCTGCAGCTCTACAAGCACTTCAACATCCCCGGCAGCCCTCCTGACTCCATGGGGAAAGGCCGGGACTGGAATGTGGACCTCGTCCCTAAGTTCCTCATGGCCAACGGTACACGCTTATCTCCTTATTTTGCATCATTAACTTGGGAGGTGAACCGTAAACAGTAAAGGCGCACTGTTGCATGATTCCCAATAGACTTGAGAGCTTAGCATGTTGCAGGGTTTTTAATGTCTCACTTTTTAGCTAACCTCGCTCCCAGGCTTTCCCCTCCACACACAGCAGAAAGCCTGGAAAAAGAGAAGTTCCCCGATTATTGTGGGGAAAAGCCCCGCCCACCCTCCTCTCATTGGCCTCTCGACCTGTCCATCTGCATGTGAACTCCGAACTTGTTAATAGTTCCAATGGAAACAAGTAGGTTAGATGTCAAACACTGATGACAGAGGTTTCTCTTGGCCTGACAAACAAATGCAGGCATGACATCTTTTAACGTGATACCAGCTAAAGCCTGGGACACACCAAACTGACAGAGGTGATGAAGGCCGACCGTTGAGTTGCCTCACGTCACCGCTGTTGGGGAAAAAGTTTGTTGTGCGCATGCGTGAGAGGAAATAACTCTCCATACCAGCAGAAGGCGGTAGTCTGTATTCGTCACTCAGAAACGAAAATCGGAAGACCTGGGGATGCGGATATACAAACCGAAAACAACACATGAGGACCACAGATGCTCTGCGACGGGCCAAGCGGCAGCAGAACAATTCAAACAAGTTTTCTTAAGTTTTATAGCAAGAGGCATGACCAACACTTCACCGCAGACCAAAGGGAGATGGGAGATAAAAGGGCTGAGATCACAAGGAATCTGATTGAATTCTGAATTAATGTTTGAATTAGATGACATCCAGTAACGGCCTCTTAATCTTGTTGTTTTTGAGAGGTTAACGCTGAGGTTTCTTTCTGTCTCGCCTGCTCAGGCCAGCTGGTCCGCATGCTGCTGATCACACAGGTGACTCGCTACCTGGATTTCAAGGTGATTGAAGGCAGCTTTGTGTACAAGAAGGGCGCAATCTACAAAGTCCCCTCCACTGAGGCCGAGGCCCTGAAATCTAGTAAGTCACCCTGGAAAGTGTGAAAGGATTTTGCCCCACAGCTCTTATTCATAAACAAAGTGTGTTTTGCTTTATTTGCATACGAACAACTGTGTGTCTCTTTTTGCAGTCCGACACACACAAAAAAAATCCCTGCTTCTCTCACATAATTTTTAATACCATACTGTCTTCTACAAGGTCTGATGGGGATATTTGAGAAGCGGCGCTTCAGGAAGTTCCTGTTGTTCATCGCCAACTTTGACGAGAACGACCCCAAAACCATGGAGGACGTCGACCCCAAAAAGACGACGATGAGGGATGTCTTCAAAAAGTTTGACCTGGGCCAAGACGTCATTGACTTTACCGGCCACTCCCTCGCTCTTTACCGCACAGACGAGTGAGTGATTTTTCTGCTTTTATTAAAAAAATGTAACTCTTTACACCATAATATTGTGTTGCCGTCTGCCCTGGCTGTGTGGAAAATTGCACAAAGCAGTTGTGCAGATTTTTTAAAATGTTCTCCATCGCCCTGCATGCAGCTACCTGGATCAGCCCTGCATAGACTCGATAAACAGGATAAAGCTTTACAGTGAGTCTCTGGCCAGATACGGCAAGAGTCCATACCTCTACCCGCTTTACGGCCTGGGAGAGATGCCCCAAGGGTTTGCCAGGTAGGGTCACACACACACACACACACACACACTTTGCACAGCAATGCATTACAAATTTAAATAGTAGTGGGCAGATACAGTCACACGCTGGTGGGAATGGGTTGGGGGGAAAAAAAATTCACGATACAAAACAATTTATTTTTTCTATCTTTCAATTTTTTCTACTGTCAGTTCTTTTAAATTAATGTTATTGATATTGATAAATTGCTTTGTCTTACATGTCGGCGCCATTAAGCCAGCACCACCATATTTCCAGGCATTTTGGATTTAAACACCAAAACGTGCACTCAGTAATAATATTGCAATTTGATATTAAAATATAATAACAACAAATAAAGGAACATACCTGACTGTGTATCCTGACACAAATCATATTGTGACCCATGTATCGTGAATTTTATTTCTATTTTTTTTATTTATGTGTTTTTTTTTGTAAGATCCTTGCCAATACCCAGAACTCGGAAGTGTGTACTTATATGTAAAATGTCACTTTTTGTGTCTGCAACATTAACTGGTTGTTTTAAGTTATTTAGCACATAGAAGTCTCCATTGTTTAGTTAATTTGCCTGATTAAGAGGAGTGGACCTGTTAGTGTTTCCATCTCTATAACACACATAACCAAGACTGCTTTGCATACACTCCATGCATCTCTCAGTCATACACACTGTATGTAATTTTGTGCTGGTAATTCCCATCGAGCACAAATAATGTCAGATCTGTTTTACCTTTTATTTTCTTATGTGGAGAAAACGTCTTATTGTGATTATATGGGTGCAATATTTCCTCTCAGTCATGCCCACAATCACAGCACAAAGCCAGATCTCAGGTTCGCCTCCATACCAGGTGGTTAGTTTATCTTCAATTTGAATGTGTGTGTGTGTGTGTTTCAGGCTGAGTGCTATCTACGGAGGGACCTACATGTTGAACAAGCCCATTGAGGAGATCATCGTCGAGAATGGGAAGGTGGTGGGAGTCAAATCTGAGGGAGAGGTGAGCGTTTTGTATTCAGATCAAACGCCCGTCATTTCAGGGGGACAAATCAGTGATTGTTACCCTTAAAAGAATAACTGTGGAAGTGGCATACTAATAAAATCTGAAGATATTGTAAGACCCCTGCTTGTGTAATGACTCTATTTGAATTTTAATCAGTCAGTTTTCTCTAAATTTGATGTAAAGCATTTTGGAGTGCAACCTTTATTAACTATCCACTGTAATCCTGGACCAGCAAGAACATTCACTGAAACGTAACGGGTGTAAAAACCGGGTTTAGAACGCTTGCAGCAGCTTAGAATAACGTAATTGTAATAACTAGCCTGCGTGAAATAAAAATGTCTTTTGCAGCGGCCTGAAAATGTAACAAACCCTGCCACAAAATGTCACAAAATGTGTTATTACTGCACAGTTATAGATGCAATATTTACTTCTGAAGGGGTGCAACAACTGATAATGCAACGATTTTTAATGCAGTTTTAGTTTTCATTTCAAATTAAAAGTATTAGTAATTTACTATTCCTATTCTTGTCAGTCACTACCTTACATGATTTTTTAAAAATGTTACAACCTGAAAAAATGTAAGCGGATTAATATTGTAATAAATTAAATTATCCAGCAATTTATCTCTTAGGTTATTGTAATATCTTTTTAGTGTAATACATGAAATGAACATCGTGTGTGTGTGTGAGAGAAATTCTTAAGTTCTCATAAACTCTTAAGTCAGTTCTTAAGTTAACCTCTTGCACTGTACTGTTTTTTATTATTTATTTATTACATCTTTTGAAATAAAGCAGTTGAACGGATAACATTGAATTGAATGGATCTGATCCATCCTGACCTTTCACCTCTCTCTCTCTCCCTCTCCCCCCCAGATCGCCCGCTGCAAGCAGCTCATCTGCGACCCCAGCTACGTGATGGAGCGCACCACCAAGGTGGGCCAGGTGATCCGGGTCATCTGCATCCTGAGTCACCCCATCAAGAACACCGGCGACGCCAACTCGTGCCAGATCATCATCCCGCAGAATCAGGTCAACAGGAAGCACGGTGAGCACACACATGAAACAACGGGAGAATACGGGCTTTTCATGTTTTATTTCTTCGCTACAATAAAGTAAATGTTGACATGCGAAATGGCGAAAACAGAAAAATGTGTTTTTGGGATCGGCAGGAAACGACTCATGAAGGGGAAGCAAAGAATTAAGTAAAGGGTTTTATTCCCAAATGCTAAAAAAAGTCACTTTTCTGTTTTCTCTGTTTTTATAAAGATCAAGCAGTACTAAAAGGTGATTTTGCTGTCATGCCTGCACATCATTTCATTAGAGTAGGTTTAACATGATTGATATCTGACTTTGGAAACAAGCTTTCTAGTTTTAACTCAAAAATTTTAAATTCACCTCAGATGTGCAGGCAGGGAGCAGCAGCAAGAGAGAACAAAGCCCTGATATCGCTCTTGCTTTTCCCGGATGTTAAATGTTGTTTTGCTGCTTCCAGACATCTACGTGTGCATGATCTCTTACGCTCACCACGTGGCGGCCCAGGGTAAATACATCGCCATCGTCAGCACTACAGTGGAGACGGGCGACCCAGAGAGCGAGATCAAGCCGGCCCTGGAACTGCTGCAGCCCATCGAGCAGAAGTTTGTCAGCATCAGTGACCAGTACGCACCCACCGACCTGGGCACGGAGAGCCAGGTAACACTGAAGGAATTTAGTTCACAATTACAAAAAAAACAAAAACAAAAACATAAACCTTCTTTTAATTAAGACAGAAATCCATTTAAAAGTTATCAAGGATTCATTATTACTATACTATTAAATACTACTATACTGTTACTGTACAATCCAAGAAACTGAAGGGGTCAGGGCAGAGGGACGGGACATCCAGAAGAAGACAGCAAAGGGTGGTGCTGATGTATCTTTAGCCCCTGAGAGGCCATGGAAACATTTCATTTCTTGTGCAGTGAACCCCGAAATATTAAATTGAAGTCAAGAAATGCTAATATGTGCACAAGGGTTACTGTTTCGTGCTCTGTTTGCTATGTCGAGGTCTCAAATTAATGAAATTGTGCTCAAGATTATCACAGTTTGTTCTCTTGTTTAAAATGTTCCCACACTGCCTCATTTTAGTTAAAATAATACTCCAACATTTTGGGCAAAATCCACTTTTTCTGACGTACCCAGACTGAGACAAGATGTTCGATGCCATTTTCACCTCTTTATGTCCACTGGTTCGGTTCCAATGGTTGGCATTTCGTGTTAGCTTAGCATAAAGACTTGAAGTCTGCAGGAGTCATTAGCCTAATAAACCTTACAGCAACTCTGAAGCTGAAAAAGTCTTTGAAGAACAGGAGATAAGAACAATGTTGAGCCACGTCAGCAAAGGAAAAGAGATGACACACACAGCCCTGCAGCTCCCTCGCTCTCTCTCTCTCGCACGCACACAGTTTCACAGCGTGAGAGCTGGGTAGCTTGTGCCCGGGCTCATGTCACTGTGCTGTTTTGCAGTCAGTGTTTGGGAGGAGGAAAGTTGTGTGTCAGCAAAATTCGCTGCACAGGAAACCCCTCTGCAGTTTGTTCCCCTTCTTCAAAAGAAAATTCAGTTGCTATGTAATATAGTGGTATAACTACTGCATTAAAAAAACACCAATGATTTTAATATTTGAGATGATCTTTTTGTGGCATTTTACATTCAAAACCTCAGTACCTGCCCCGGCATTAGCGCCAAACTCAGTTTGATCAACACAGTGACAGGAATTCAAAATAACAGAATAAATCAGGTATGTTTATGACGTCTTCATGAAAATAATCTCTCGTTTGACTTTGTCACAGCAAGTACGCAGCGTTTCTTTTACATTCGTTCAGCTGTGGTGACCAGAAAAAAGTAAATGCAAAGAGAATTCTTCATTTGGAGTTTCTGTTCAGTTTGATCCATTCAGAAATAAAAAAATAAGCACAGTTGCCCAAATATTAACTTTAAAAAAGCCAAACAAGAGCCAGAAACTGATGAGCGAGCGTTTTCTCTGACCGCCGTTTGACGTTTCCCTCCTCTCACAGATCTTCATCTCCCGCTCCTACGACGCCACGACTCACTTTGAGACGACCTGCGACGACATCAAGGACATCTACAGAAGGATGGTGGGCACAGACTTTGACTTTGCTGAGATGGAGCGCAAGAAGAACGACACCTTCGGTGACGTCGCAGAGTAAAGAGCGCCGAGCGTCCGCCGCTCTCCTGAATATCAGACAACGCTGCCGACATCCAAAATCTTATTAAAAAAATATAAAAAAGAGAAAATTTATACAAAAAAGTACACATCAATGGGCTGACTGGTGATCCAAGTATATATGGTTTGCCCATTTCAGGAAGTTGATATAGAGTTATGATATAGTACTGCTGGGTAGGGGACAGGGTGGGAACTGTGCTTTTTGTAATCGCATCCAGACAGATTTTGCACTGAATACTGGTTATGCCTAATACCCCACATTCTGCTTCACCATGTTACGACGAGGAATGCATAGTCCAAAGATGCCAAATCAGAATGATCAATCAAATCGGTAGTTATCTTTTCAGTGTGGGAGGGTCAGTCCCGATTTTGTTGATGGGACGGAATTGTGTAAAAAAGCAAAAGCGTTTGGGAGATGCGAAATAGCTACAGATCAGTAATATTGTCTTTACAGGTATTGTTCATGTGAGGGAGAGGCGACAAGTGGCTTGGCGTCGTCCATTCGTATTCAAGCGTGAACTTTGCTGAGTGTTCGTCACAGGGCTTGGCGGCAGGGGCGTGTTCGGGCCCTGCGAAACCTTTTCCTGAATACAGCTGACAGCCATGTGAGGCCGTACCTCAACCACCAGCTTAGATAGTCACACGTGGGGTCAAGTGGTTTAGAGGGGGCTTTTTGTTGTTTGTACCCCGTGTAGTGTGTCATCTTCAGCACTTGGCCAGACCTAGGCAAAGCACTGAACTGTGCTGCAGCCAAGCCACTAGGGCAAGTATAGTCCAGCATAAAGGAAACCTACCTGAACCTGTTTTCAACAGCTTGAGCAACTATAACGATACAGAGGAGACGTATTAGTTCATGTATTATGCAAAAACGATGGAAGACCCAGGCATTAACAGCAGGTTGAGGGGGAATTTGGTTAAGCCGACTGTAATTGCTTTAGAAGGACCAAATGTCTACTGCAGCAGTATTGATTTGACTGGAGCCCTGTGGTATCATCTGTTTTAAACTTCTAAAACTTGGGGCTCAAATGATTTCTGTACTGCAAAGTAAAAAAAAAAACAACAACTTGTCAACAACCAAACCTGTGTTTGTTTCATTACTCACTTTCATATTTCATAGTTTGAAATCAGCAGCAGGTACATCGGATTTTGTGTAGAAAATAACTGGTACACCTAGTAATTCAATGGGGAATAAATGTTAATGCACACATTTCTTTTCAGAGCAGCTTTTATTGTTGCTTGTCAGGTGCAACTGTTGAACCATAGCATCCCTGGACTTCAGCCTGAGCAGAACAATATCAGGTTATAAATTGACATTTTTGCTGACAATCAGAGTTCAACCAATGACAATAGATCATTGCTGGAAAATATGCTACATGGTTTGAAAATAAACATTTGCAGCCTACACAAGCTTTGGCACTGCTAACAAATAGATGGTACTTATGCTAAAAAGACTGATTAAGTAAAAGTTTTTGTTGCATAATAACAGCTGTTGTCATGATAAAACTGCTGGGGTACATTTGGATTTACGTGATTTCTGGAGGCATTTGAAGGCAACTTTATCATGAGCGGTTTTATTTAAGAGAAGTCCTGTGGTATATACGTATAATATGGCACTGTTTTTCTGTGACAATATATGTACACTATACCACAGAATTTGTTTACGTTTTTCCTAAACCAAGGACTACAAAAATCCAAGAAGTACGACAAGAGCGTCTGTAGTGGATTGCTTCAGAACTACAACTCCCAAGATTCTCTGCTGCTTCTCACTCCGTGACTTGCGCTGTTCTTAAACCGAGACGCAGGCGACTTCTCAGGTTTTGTTATCGTGTTAAGCCAGTTCCACCATGATATACCGTTAAAATATGGAGTTGACAGGGGCACGCCGCTCGTTTCTTTGCGATATCGGTGAGCACTGTTACTTAACTTTCATTACTCAGCTATGCTAAATATTGTCTGATGTCCCTTGTATCTTAAAGCGTTCCTAACACTGTTGTCACATCTTGTCATATCACTCCGCAGCTATTACAAGTGAGGTCGGTTGGCTCGCGAGTCGCGACACCTGTCGTGCTGAAAAACTCACATATTGATTAATTATTGGACTACTTCTCGGCGGTAGTTTTGTACTTTGTCCTCTAGTGAAATAATATTTAAAGTATATTTCGTGATTTTTTTTGTTGTTAATCGTAAATTGATGTGAAATGCGCGGAATACTGTAACTTACAGGGAATCGGTAAATATTTTAAAATTCTTTTCAGATAAGGGAGTGATTTACCCTGTTGCTTCATCCGCGATGCCACCAAAAACTGTTGAAGCGCTGTGTGTGTGTGTGTGTGTGTGTGTGTGTGTGTGTGTGTGTGTGTGTGTGTGTGTGTGTGTGTGTGTGTGTGTGTGTGTGTGTGTGTGTGTGTGTGTCAGGTTTCTGGGCGGACCGGACCGCCCTGCATGAGGCGGCGTCCCACGGCAGAGCTCTGCAGTTGAAGCAGCTGCTTGACAGCGGAGCTTCGGTCAACATGGTGACGGTGGACAACATCACTCCCCTCCATGAAGCCTGCATACAGGCTCACCCCAACTGTGCCCGGCTGCTGCTGGAGGCTGGTGCCCAGGTGGGATGCCCTGTCCCCGGGGATAAAGGCTAAAATTAAATCAGTGGTTTAAGGGAATCAATTTCCCACTAATTTTGCCTAGGAACTTTGGTTATCAGGCGTAATTACGTAATAACAATAAACATACCATGATGTATGAGATTATAAAGTATCTGAATATGTGTAGGGCCATCAGTCAGTCTGATTTCATTTCTTCCTTGATTTCCCTGTGGATTATTATTACCTACAAGCTCATGTTTGTTTGCAAAGTTGGCCAAATTTGTAGCACCCAGACCACAATGAATAACATTACCTATTAACCTATAGACATTCATGTTTCCCATAGAAATTAAAGAAAATTGTGATATAGAGTTATAAATTTTGATCTGAACCAACCAGCTACCAACTGATCATGGTTTTATAACGACACATTTTATAATGGAAAAATAAAATTCAATTGCACAAGATTGTGTGAACATGAACTACAAAACCCATACACCACTGCAAGAGACATCAATGATGCCCTAATAGCATAAGTGATCTGTGATTATCCTCCTGCAAACTGCTCTCATCTTCAAAAAAGCAAAACACTGCCTGAGTTTGTGTCAGTCACCAACAGATCTTGCTAGCTAGGCCCGCAACCGACAATTATTTCATTGCTGATTAATTTATCCCTTAATTTTTGGATTACTTAATAATTTGTAAAATGTTTAAAATAATTGGAGATGCTCATCATAAATCATCAGAGTTAAAATTGATGGCTTAAAATTTACCACACAAAAAAAATGTCAAAGTATTAATCTTGTAATGACATGAAATGCAGCAGCAAATGTTTGGTATTTTTACCTGAAAATATGACAAAAAAGATTAATTAGTTATAAAAAAAAAATGCTAAACTAATAATCAAACTCCATGTGTGGAAAATTAATTTACTTCAGACCCCTGTGACTCCCCCTCAGGTGGATGTGAGGACCATCCATGGCAGCACTCCCCTCTGTAACGCCTGTGCTTCTGGCAGTCTGGAGTGTGTCAAGCTGTTGTTGGAGCACGGGGCCAAAGTTAACCCCTCCCTCACCGCGCTCACCGCCTCTCCGCTGCACGAGGCCTGCATACGAGGTATCACCACAGCAGAGTCAGGGCATCGCTCAGCCCGTCACGCCAGAGGCTTTTGACCGCCGGTGCGTTTCTGTGTTCCTCTCAGGTGACGTCGACATCGTGAGGCTGGTGATAGCCAGCGGCGCCCGGCTGGAGGCGTACGACGTTTACTTCGGCCCCCCGCTCCACATCGCGTGTGCCAAGGGGCACGTGGGCTGTGTCAGGGAGCTGCTGAATGCAGGTCGAACAGAAGAAAAATCCACCTGCAAATACTCTTAAAATGTTTTGTGGCATAAATTTTTGTTGGACTTTTGTAGTTGGCTTTTTTGGCATGCCCACTTTTCTTTAAGGGAGAAATAAAAAAAGTGAGTTGCAGTCCTTTATTTAAAACACAGTTGGTGTTTTGGGGTGGATTTTTCCTTTAAATCAGTTAGTGCCACTGTAACTGTCAAAAAAGCAACAAACTGTATACTTCTCTGAATGATCTGCTTGGGTCTGCATATTGTATCTATATTAGAAACATTTTATTTAGCTTAAAATGCCTGCTGCAGTTCAAAATACTCAAGATGTTCATGCACAAAGCAAAACGCGTAGTAACTTTATACATTTCCTCAAATCATCAAGAGTAATAGTAGCAATTAATAAGTATAATTGCAGATTCAACCAAATGATCAGGAGTATTATTTTCACCATGTTCCAGACTCTCACGGCTCACACAAACAGGCCTAAAATCATTTTAACCCCCGCAGGTGCCAATGTGAACTCAGCGAAGTTCCATGAGACGGCTTTGCACCACGCAGCGCGGGTCCACATGGTGGACATGATCGAGCTGCTGGTGGAGTTTGGGGGCGATGTGCACGTCAGTGACAACCTGGGAAGAAAACCCAGAGACTACAGCACGCCCGGGTCCCCCGCCGAAACCTGCCTCAGGTTTTATGAAAGTAAGACCATACAGCGCATTTACACAGCAGGCTCAGTGAGACGTGGATGTGGCATGGGCTGTAAGGAATTTGGAAAATTTGATTCCAAAATGAAAAAGAGACTTAGCCTTACATAATCACTCATAACAAAAAGAAGTAAAGGTACTTAACCTCTTAATACCCAATTTTCCCTCAAATTTCCCCTTAAGTTTTCCCATATTGTAGGACAGTGTCACATCCATATTGTGTATCTGCTGGTTGCAGCTTCACTGAAGCTACATCTCACTTATATTGTGTGAAATATTCAAAGCCAAGATGCCATTCTTTTATGGCTGCAGCATTACATCAAATAGAAAATATCTACATGTCTTGTGCATAATTTTATACACATTTCCCTGGAATTCAGCAGGACACATTTGGGATCTTTGGAAACTTTGGGATCTCCACTAGAACTTAAAATAAAGTTTTGTGGGTTCTGAACAAAGCTCGGTCATGCAGCAATGACGGACCCACTGATGGAACTTGCAGCAAGTAAGGGGTTAAATAAACTTGATGATGCATTAACAATAGAGGGTAACTTAAGTCACTTTTTCAGATTGGAACTTCTGTATTTTCGAGCTACAGAATAATGAATTTTAAGTCATTTTTCCATAATGCATATAGTGTTTTAGAATGCATTTTTTCATTTACACGGGGTTGACCCACTTGTTGTTATTTATCAGTGTTTTTTCTGTTTGAACTGAGGTAATTAGCCGTTTTTTTTCCTGTATGTACCATGTTACTCTCCACAGGTACACCCCTGAGTCTGCAGCAGCTGTGCAGGGTCCGTGTGAGGAGGATGCTGGGTACCAGAGCTCAGGAGGTCATAGGTCAGCTGGACATATCGCATCGCATCCGCAACTACCTGCAGTACTCGGATCGGCCCACCTCACTGCAGACTGAACAGATTTCCAAATGAACTCTAACTCGCTGTAAGAGGGACTAGTAGCTGGTTTGAAATATAACAACACTAAAGAAGATCATCACTGATTACAGCTCTGCTAACAAAAATAGAACCAGCTTTGTCTCCTTTGCTAATACCATGTGACTCAGGAAAACTTTGTTTTTGCTGCTTCATCATGAAATATTATTTTCTTTGTTTACGTTACAGCCCTGCTGCCGTTTAGTATTGTAATACTATGCATCACGTGATATAATTTATCTTTAAAGCCGAATAAACAGTGATCATTGTATGCACAGAGCACTCCGTTGTTATAAGACTACAACTCCCAGCATTCGATTCGAGCCCCAGCGTTGACGTAATTACGCCACGTGACTGTTAACGCATGTAAACATTACATGGAAGAGTCTGTTTACAAACGTCTCGTGTTTTGCCGGTTCGGCGATAACGTTTTGGATCCTGCAGTGAAGGAAAGCAAAGCATGGAGATTGAAGGCGCTCGGCCGTATTTCTTTGGAGACATAGGTGAGTAAATAAAAAATACATGTATATATAATAAGAGGAACAATATGGCTGGCAAAGCTGTCGCTGTTTCTGATACTGACCCAGTTGTTCGACGTCAGGTATTATAATGGCTGCTGTCTGTCAGCGGCAAGCTAATCGATCAATTTATTACAAATTACCCACATGTTTACTGTATTTCACAAATGGTCCTCTTCCTCTGCAGTGATGACAGCGTATATAAATCTGCCAGTAGAGCCATTATGCTTTGGCTAGTCAGCATATCCGAAGTGAAGGTTATCTACATGTGCAAATGCATTTTGTAGCTTATTTTTTGCACGTTTGTAACTAGGCCTGCATGAGAAATGATTGTGTGACTGATATATAACAATATGCGCTGACATATGCACAAACACATGCTAAATATTAAAATATATGATATCTATTAGTGAACTTAATGGTAAAATAGTCTATGATAAAGTCTATGATGTAGTTTTCAGGTATTACTACCCAGTTCTCAGATGCCAAACTTTAATCTGAATTTGAGTTAATGACTAATTTAGGCACTGGAATTGTGTGACATGATAATTTAATCGGGATGTCCCCCAGTTTAAAGACAGTTACACAGAATTATTTCCCTGTACTATGTTAAACCTGCCTCTGAACTTATTCTGAGGTACATCTGAAATGTATTTTTTCCCAACTGATCCCCTTGCTTGACCGCTGGCCCTCCTGACCTGTCTCCCTGCAGGCTGCTGGTCGGAGAGGACGGAGGTGCACAAGGCCGCCTCTCTGGGCCAGGCCTCCCAGCTACAGAAGCTCATCCAGAGCGGAGCGTCCGTCAACATCGTGGCTGTGGACTCCATCACGCCCCTCCATGAGG
>OMKZ01051093.1:0-14099 GCA_900302535.1 Neoniphon sammara | reverse complement strand
GCATGCTTCTTTTTTTTTTCTTTTTTTTTCCCCCGTCTAGGGTAATCTGATTATGTTGTTATGTTATTACTCTGTTTATTTGCTTAGCTGACTTCCTGATCCAGAGAGAGAATAGTTAGCATTCTTCACATGCTATGCCTCCAAGCAGCTCAGCTTCTTTTAATGAAAGAGATTAGAGCTTAATGTTGATTCTGCACCACTTCGCAGTGTATTTCACTCTCCATATGTCACCTCTGCCTCACTTTAAGCCACCAATTCATGGGACTTTAACCTGCTTTACTTTGTGCCCTGCTGCCATGCTGAACCTCAGCAGCTAACACAGAGATGGTTGCATTGGTTCAAAATGAACAGCAAAAGGCAACTGGCTGTAAAATATATTTGCTTTGTAATAAACTCTTACCTAGTCTTCAGCCCACAAACTAGATAAATGTCTCATTGTTAAAGGAATACTCCAATGTTTTTGGCAAAATACCCTTTTTCCGACTTAGCCAGACTGAGACAAGATGTCCGATACCATCTTCACCTCTGTACGTCCGCTGCTTCGGTTCCTATGGATAGCATTTTTGTGTTAGCTTAATATAAAGACTTGAAGTCTACAGGAGTCATTAGCCTAACTCTGTCAAAGTGAAAAAAAATCTACCTTACAGCAACTGCAAAGCTGTCTTTTTTACACAACATATTGTGTATTACACAGTAATGAAAAACACGTCTTGGAAATATTTTTAAAAACAAAAGTCATTTTAAGTTACATGGTAGGAACTATAACCGCTGAACACGTTTTCATGTGATTCAGTTTGATTTGGTACATTTTTTGTAGAATTGACCAACGCTACACTGGTTTATGGGAGCCCTTACACTGCATTGATTCTAATCGACCATTTTGATCAGATTTCACATACATGAATATGTTAGTAATTATTCTTAGTACTTGTATCTCCTGGGTTTTAATGAAGAGTTACACTATCCCATGGTCTACATGCTTTCTCCACCCTGACAAGAATAGAATTCTGTGACAAATACTGAATCCTTGCAGTTGTCTCAGATTTTTTTTTCTTTGGTACGAAAATGGTGAAATGTAAAGATATTAAATATCAGCACATATTATCTCCCCATATCAGTCAAGTCCTAGTTTACAGTGCTCCCTACTCACTGCAGTGCGGCCTGGTAATTAGTCCTTTTAAGTGTAAATGGAAGCCCTGGTGGCTTCTCACGAACTGTAAGGTTCATAGAGATTACTCTTCAATCTCTGCTCATCTGTATGTGTGTGTGTGTGTGTGTGTGTGTGTGTGTGCTCTCACGCTTGTACGAAAGGGCTATTCTAACAGAAGGAGCAATTACTGGATGGATATTTTTTGGAGCCCAGGAAGAGCCTGTAATTGTGTAAGCAGCTTCAGACTGGGTGGGGGGATTGGACAGGGGGCTGTCAGGAGGTAGAGATCCAAAGAGAAGGGGCTATAGCAGCTTCTCAGCCTCAGAAAATAACACCTATTACAAGATGTTTAAGTCGGGCGCTATTGATATAGTCCAGGTCTTCTGAGTATATGGCTTCAACTTCACAGGGAGAAACTGAAAATATTTCATTTAGAAATATTCATCTTAACAGCCTCAGCGTCAGACCTCATGCATGGCAAATGAATTATACATATGCTTGATTAACCAGCTGAGTCCCTGTGCACAATCCCTGTGCAAACACAAGTCTTTTGGAATAAATTAAAGTCCAAAATTTAAGTTTCAGCGGGAGCAGGAGCTTCTAAATAATTATGTAAATATGAAACAAATTTCCCAAGCAGATTTCCTCCTCTGCAACTCCTCCTTCATTCTTATGCATGCCCCGCAAATTAACTAAACTATGCAGATCGTTATACTTACACAAAATAGGCTAATTAATACACTTGACAATAGCATTCTCCAGAGGGAGGGGAGGGGTTTTGGGGGCTGAGGCTGAACTAAATCTTCATCACACAGAAATATAAACTGGAGGCCATACAAGAGCATGCTGAACTATTGTCTGACACATAGCCAGTGAAAGTCTTACAGTAGCAAGGCGAAAAGACAAGGGTTTCTCTGGAAGAATTAACTTGCCTCACAGTTTGCCTGTTTAGTCGCAGCGCAGGGTTTCTCTTGCCGTTAGAAGCAAAAAAGACAGAGCAAGGATTTGGATCAAGACACTTTGCCACCACAGCTTTACAGTCTCTCATTTGGTTGTTTGTGTGTTTGTCTGCATTTCTATCTGCGAGAAAGGGAGACATAGAGCTCATTATCCAAGCCAGTGGTCCTTCAAACCGCAGTTCCTACCCTTCCAAACCCTTCCAAACCTTTCCAAATCCCCATAACATGTCCCTAAGGCCAGCACTGAATGCTGAACAGAGCCAGTGGCGCTCTTTGGTCTTCACAAGGCTGTTTCTGTGTCAGCGCTGCATTTGAATATGGATTACGGAATGTACAGAGTGGAGCTGGTTATACTGCCTAATTACATACCATGTTATAATTACTATCCCTCCCCCATCTCGCTGACTGTCTCCTTGAGAAGATCTAATGAGGACAGCACATGTATCTAATGTAAGTCCAGTAACGTGTGGTGCTGTGGTGAAAGTCCCTTGTGTGTTATGTGCGGGGGAAAAAAACATCATATAATGACTGTTTATCCCATGCGTGGTTTGGATGGTCAGATTCACAAGAGGTTGCTGCAATTTTAAGCCTTTTATTACCACATGCTATAAGTTGTCTGTTAGCTTAACGCATCCACTTAAAGTCAAGAGGGGATATCAGAGGCATCAGTGACACATCAGAAAATTTCTTTTTGTACAACTCTTTATCACTGATTGCTGTAACACAATAGTTCTTTATCCTATAGACCGTTCATAAAAGCTTTTACATTAAAGGAATACTTCAATGTTTTGGGCAAAATAGCCTTTTTCCGACTTACCAAGACTGAGACAAGATGTTCAATACCATTTTCACCGCTGTACGTCCACTAGTGCAGTTCTTATGGGTAGCATTTCATATTAGCTGAACATGACTGCTCAACACGTGTTCAGCGGTCATAGTGCTGTCATAGCGGTCACTTGCTTTCTGTATTCACTCTCTAGCTCACTTGACCATTTTTAAAATGAGTCAGGAAGCGGACAACAAGTTTTACTTTCAATGTTATCAAGCAAAGAGAAACGTCCTCCCCCCATTCTAGTAATATCTTTGTACTCCCTCATGCTACAATGCTACATGTAATGTGAACATAGGCTGATTTGGCGCGGAATCCAACCCAGTGGCAGGCATTTAGAATAACTATAGAAATAGCCAGTATTCTCACTGATGGTCTCATTTGCTTATGTAGGTCATACAGAGGCATCAGTATTAAATTGAGATTGTTTCATAACCAGCTAAAAACTCCTTGTAGCTGCTGTAAGTTTCCCTTGAGCACACACACACACACCCGAGCTGTACGAACTGCTCAGTGTCCACCAGTAGAGGACTATGGTTGTACTGGGTCGCTCCCAGTGTGAACGTGTAGAATTGTATGAGTACAGTGTTGCTGGTAAATGCACATGGAGCTTTGTCCATTTGAATAAATGAAAGTTTGTTTTGTTTTGTTTTTTTGGCTGTTACAAGACACAACCACAGCTTGCATACACATACACAAATGAACATATCCATAACATATACAGTACACATAGCAGACTGACATAGGCAAACAAATAGACACAAAAATCCTACATAGACACACACTCATAACCCCCCACCCCCACCCATTCCTAAATTCCTAAATTAGCACTATCTGCAGTGCCCTCTCTGTCTCCATTTGCCTATAATCCCATTAGGAAGAGAGAGGAGAACGTACAGAAATAGAATGGTATGTTCAAGCTGATTTCCTCACTAAATGCAGCTGTTTAGGCCACAATAAAGCAGCTTTCACCGTGTTCACAGCCACCACCACCAGCCCCTCCGGCATGATGGAGGAGGGCTAACATGCTTAGATGGCCTGTTTAGTGCTGGATAGGGACGGATGCTCACAGGCCCATGCCTGGTTATAATGGAGATTCAGCTGCCTTATTGTTTTGGTGTTTACTGTGTCCAATGTTGTGTAAATGGGGAATACACTATGTGCAGCAAAGGCACATTTAAGGTAATTTGAAGCATTAAAATGGCCAAATCAAATGTTTCAATTAAAGATTTAGAATGCTGTAGAATGCTGTAGAATGCTATGCTCTGTTCTGATGTGTTTTAAATATGTTGTCCAACAGTCGCTGCCATATATTCCATGTATATTTTTTCAATACATACTAAAGAAAGAGGAAGGCCTTGTTGATAGTCAGCCTATTAAGCATGTCAGGGTGGCTCTCCACACAATTGTTCTTTGCAATAGGATACACTATACACATCCCACTATAGGCAACACCCAGTCTTTTCAATCTGTCTGCAGCCCAACACAGGCTGTAATTCAAAGTAAAGTGACACCACGGCTGCCAGGACGTCACCACAACTATCTAATTTCACAGTTGTCTTCTCAAGACAACCATCTATTACATATTTCTGAAATTGAGCAGAGGGAAAGTGATCTATGAATTGTGTGTGCATGTGTAGCTCATGCATGCTTGCAGGAAACCCAAACAGGGAGGTAGCAGTAGACTCTCAGTGACACCACAGCGCTCTAAAATTAACCTGCTGGCCTCTTGGATCTTTGCTTGGCCGTGTAATCCCTACACAGACCGCTGCTGTGAGGGTGCACTCTCCAAACTGTTATTTTAAGCCTTTACTGAGCCGAGAATTTAACTGCGTCGTAATTACATTTACCTTTTGTGAACCTTCAGTCTTGAACCAGGTTATGGTGGCCAGGGGTGAAAAATGTGAAATTAAATATGAGGGGCAAAAAAAAAAGTTCCTTTTTGTCAACTATAGATTGGTTTCTGTCTATCCATCCACCCGTCTGTCCGTTATGCATGATTTCTGAGTCTCTGCTAGCCAGTTTGGATGAAACTTGGATGAATGAGGTATTTTTGACACTGCAGTCTGCCATTTTGGATATAAGCTTGAGTGGCCCACCACAGCGCCACCACCAGGCCAACAGGGCCCTAAGCTTCATGCTCAATATCTCAGACACTGCTGGGTCATGCTGACAAACCTTTAGGGAATGATGTGTTTTTACACTGATATCCAGTATCCACAAAGTAAAACTGATAGGCCCACCACAGCACTACCAACAGGCCAAAAAGTCCCCAAGCTTTAAGCAACAATATCTCCAATGCTGCACATCATACATGGCAAAAAATAAATAAGTCAATAAATAAAAGACAGTTTGAACCAGTTTTTGGGGGTGTCACTGTTGACTTGTTTGTATTCTCTGACATTTTTTATTGCGTCGCCAAATTCCTGCATGAATGAGTCTCTTGTCTCCCTTGGGCCACCATAGGTAATTTGTAGGAGCTTATAACTGGGGGATTATTTTGTGATGTGTTCTGGGTGAGGAAAATGGAGCAGTTCCTGATCAGAATTGAGTATGAAGGGTGAGTATGATGCTTGAAGCAATAGAAAATGTTGGCCTGGCCTTTTGCTAGCTTCCAGTTAAAACAAATGTTAGCACTACAGATTCAGTGTACATTTGGTAATTTGCAATGTATTGCTTCATAGTTAAGTTAACCCCCAAAAGGACTAAAGTGTCCCTAGAAATCCAATCAATGGAACAAAAAATGCCCCTTCCAGAAATTTCCACCCTGAAACAAGGGTATAGGATAGTCACACATGCTGTATCCAAGTTTGGGATGTGTGCATGTTTCTGAGAGAACAGGGAGTGATGAACAGATTGCCAGGATCAGACACTGCATGACGCCCTCTAGCAGAACAGACAAAGCATGTCTGACATCCTAGCTCCTCCTGGATCAGACTCCGTAGTATTAATCCTGACTACATTCTCCCAGCACCCAACCTTGTGAACCTGCCCTCCAGACCACTGAGGATGCTGTCACATGGCTACTTGGCCACTGTTTAAAGGCCAGTTGTCACTGAACGTATGAGAAGTTAATCTCGAGATGCAGGGAATGGTTAGGGATACTGGGATATAGAAGAGATAAAGCAGGATGGAAAGCAGGCTTTTAAGTAATACAAATCTTTTTTTCCACATCCATTTTCATGACAGATTTATCTTGAGAGAGATTAGGCTAGCTGCAGCGTGTTGATGTCTTCATCCTGAGCTTCTGTTGGGTTAGGGTTTAAGCGTTGATGTATAAATAGCCTGTAAAGAAGTTCAGACTACACTGTTTCTATCATAGTCACACTTAAATGTTTTAACTTGTCACAAAGAACTACCAACTTCTGCCTTTAAATATTTCATGGCAAATCAGCTGAACATAGGCATGTGCTTTAAATTTTAAAATAATAGATCAATTATAAATAAAACTTTAAAGTAGTAATCCTCAAGATTCTCTCTTCTTTTATTTTGGCAACATATTTGGTGCTAAGCGGCCACTGCTGTGGTGGTCTAAACTGGCTTAACCTGGCTTCCTTCTGATGACAAGTCCATCAAACCTCCAGGTTACCTCTAAATAATTAAACTAAATAGTATCACCAGCATAGGATTTGCATGAGTAAGACTTAAATGGTAGTCCTTGAGATCTTTGTTTTTTACTCTGTCTTTTTTTGTATTCATTTTTCATGCTGAGCTCTCATTGCTTTTTTAATTTTGTCACCATCTTGAGTCTTAAGTGCTGTATTGTTTTTGCACTACACTTCCCAGAGATCACTGTGGGTCTTGAATTAGATTATCTAAATTTAGATCCTCAAAATGTCTTATTTTTTCCACCATATAACGTAGCTTTAGTTTGAATTGTTTCACTTTGATGCAACTACAAAATTAGACAATGGTATTGACAGATACTTTATATTTAGCCATATATAGTCAAGACAGAGTTGAAAAGTAAATTGAATACAACAGTTTTCGTGATTGTTTCACCAAAAGATATGAGAGGGATGAGCAGTAGTGTTGTTTATGTTGTATTCCATTACTTACACTCATGGTTGGTCATATTATTCATGTCCACACCTACAATATGACAGACATGTTGGACATCATGTCTCTGAAAATTTAATTTCCTTTTGTCCTAATTTTGCCCACTGAGAGTTTTACAACTTTGTTTCACATTTACATTTTGTAATTTTGTTTAGCTATGTCCAGTCAGAAGAAGGCTATTTTGATTTAGTCTAAAATTAAATTCTAGGTAGCATTAAAAAGGTCTTAACTGAATACTTAACGGAACGTTTTGGGTAAAATACCCTTTTTCTGACTTATCCAACACAAGTTCAATACCATTTTCACCTCTGTACGTCCACTGGTTCAGTTCCTATGGGTAGCATTTCATGTTTGCATGGCATAAAGATTTTAAGTCTACAGGAGTCCTTAGCTCCATCAAAGTGAAAAAAATAAACCTTACAGCAACTCTGAAGCTGTCTTATTTACATAATGTATCGTGTATTTGAAGTACACGTCTTGGAATTTTTTTAAAAAACGAGAGTCATTTCAGGAGAAGTTTGGAACTACAACCACTGACCACATCTATCCTTCTGTTGTTGGAAGGATACATGTTATCGCTATGGTATCGAACATCTTGTCTCAGTCTGGCTAAGTCGGGAAAAAAATATTTTAGCCAATACATTGAAGTATTCCTTTAAAGTCTTAGATTGTACCTACAGTATGTAAACTGCAGATACCCTTCACAAATATGGATGGAAGGATGAGGGAAGGAAAGCTGGAGGATAAGCCATGTGGATGGAGAGGTGGGAATAGAGAGATCTATGCAGGCAGAGGCATTGATCAACCCTTCCCCCATAGGTTTGTCAGCTAAGTGTGATGGATATGGAGATGAGCTGTGATCACAAGGCTCTAGCCTATCAGTCTGTCCCCCTCTGCACCACTCAGCTGATGAATAAACCATCAGTTGCCATGTGTTGTCAGAGAATCCAATGATACTGTAGATTCAGCAGTGCTGTCAATACACTGTAATGTAGGTGTGCACAGGTAAAGCTGCACAGTAAGCTCTTTCTGATAAAACATCCATGTTGTTAGATCTTCTGTAGTCACTGACATGCAGAAGAAGCAGAACTGTGATATGATCCTCACTTTCCAGAGACCTTTGGGCTTGTCAGGACAGCAAGGCATGCTCTGGACACTTCTCATCTTTTTTACTGTTTTTTTCTTGCCACAGCTGCCTAACGTGTGGAGAGGACACATGCACACACACACACACACACACACAGGGGTTTGACTCGCACACCCTCTGAGGCAGCTACTGAAGCTGTCGTGAGAATGATGACGAAGTTAATAGTGCCTTTCACCATGGGTTTGGCAGAGGCTAAACTGGCTCAACAAAGCTAACTGCCCTCAAATGAAACACCCAAGCTTGTCATTAAGCCAAGTTTCCATGCTCCTTTTTTTCCCAGTTGCTTTCCAAAGGCACAGTCACGCACAGCTCATAACAGAAGGAACCTGAAAAATATTCATGTTATTACTCTACCATAAAATGAAAGTATATTAAAAAAAAAACTGCATGTACTGGGAGAAGGTCCAAGCAAATACAGTAGAGAGAAAATAGTCCTTTGTGCAGGTGTGAATGTGTTTTCAACCTGTCAAAGTGTGCAAATTCTATGTAATGATGTGACGCTTCTGGATTGTTTCTGAAGGCTGAAATTTCAGTGTGGTCTAGTATAATGTTAGTGCAGAGGTGCACCAACGTAAAGACAGATTGTTCCATGTACATGCTAATAGAGGCTTTGCAGTTGCATCACAAATCTCCTATCTAGGCCCAATGGAGAAAAATTTTCTAAATATTGGCTAAAAAAGATTGTAGCCTAAGATCCATTTAGTAATAAGTAAATGGGAACTGTTTCATAAGATTCTTGTTTCCAACTTTAGTTTACACTTTCCTGTTTTAGAATAGAGTCGGCTCAGTTAACCTGATCAAACTCTTTGCTGACTAACTGTCCAGCAGCCTAATTTAGCAAAATAACCGTATAACCAATTGCAGACACACACTGATGCAATTTCCATTTTTTTAAATTTACTGAAAATATACACATGACATGAAATCATACATGAGAAGCTAGACTAAAATTTTTTATCAAATGTGTGTTGGAGCTGGCCAAGGATGTCTGGAAACCAGTACTTTTGGACACACACTGCACACAATGCACTCTGGGATCTCGCAGTGTTGCCAGATCTCGTGGGAGAAACAAGCAACCACGTCTATGGAAGCAAGCCCAAAAGAAGCGACTTGGCTTCTCAGGAGGTCTTTGAACATGCATGGGGCAATGATTAATTAATACAATGCATTTGGTCCGATGCATTTTGATATCTTTATCAGTAGAGGTAGATCCAGTTAATTCACTGAGATGATCCAAAGCACTGATTGATGTGTGACAGGCTATGTAAGTGGCAATCTTTAGCTCTCTTGTTTGTCTTGTCTCATTTTGTTTTGACACAGTAAAGCCAATGTCCGTTAGCTTTATGGACGAGAAAGGGGCTGAGGTTTTTTGTGTTTTTCGGTGCCAGCATGTTGAATTAAATCCACATAGTATGCACGTATTTTGCACTTACAAAACCTGCAGAGTGCCTTTGACTTGTGTCCCACTTAAGGTCAGATCCAATCTTTCAAGGCACTCTCTTTCTCCCGCTCTTTGTTATATCTTTTACCGTATTTTGCCCACTTATTCCCGGGCATTGTTAGCAAGTACCAGTAGCTAAAAACATCATCAAACATCAAATCTCACTTTTTTGTTGCCACTTATTGTCATTCACTCTGTCACTCTGTCCGATGGTGGCGAGGATGATGAACTTATCACCATCGCCATGTCTTATTGACCTATCATTTATCCTACCATGTAGTCATTTTAGAGTCATTTTAGGTGAACTAAAACAACTCTCATTTAAAGAAAAAAAATTCCAAGATGTGTATTTCAAATACACAATACAAAATAAGTCAGCTTCAGAGTTGCTGTAAGGTTCGTTTTATCACTTTGACAGAGCCAGGCTAATGACTCCTGCAGACTTCAAGTCTTTATGCTGAGCTAACACCTGAACCCCAGGACCTGAACCTTTGGGCATACAGAGGTGGAAATGGTATCGAACATCTTGTCTCAGTCAGACAGAGAGTATTTTGCTCAAACCATTGTAGTATTCCTTTAAGTATTAATGTTTCTACCTGCTGGAATGAACAAGGGCAGATAGTACAGTAGCTCCTGAGAGAATGTAGGATTAGGAAGGTGAATAAGGAAAATGGTGAGGCAGTGAGGGCTGACCGAATCTCTCCGTTTTCAACATAATTTCAGGGAAACAGCAAACACCCAGGCTCCACCTTACATCTGCTTTGCTCAAGATGTAACACTATAGACAAGGAGCCAGTTGTCTGCTTGGAATTAGCCCTGAAACATTAGTCCATGTCTTTCATTAAGCCTACAGTGTTGTTGTTCAAGGGGAGATTTACACTTTGTTGAAATTACCTTCCCTACAGAGACAAGGATTCCCATGGTGAGCATTGCACCAATGTGGGATCCTCTGCACATCAAAGACATAAAGCAAAACTGAGTGTATTTGCTCTCTGAATTAGGCCCACAATAAGGACTACAGAGACTTTGTATCTATTTACACACTGTTTTTTCCCACACTGTAAATACCCATCTCCATTTCTTCCCAAATCCACTTACCTCGCCTCATATATCTGAACCGAGCCTGCTCCAACAGGGCAGTTTTACTACATGTCACTGGTACGGAGAAGAAGCTAAGAGAATAGAGAAGAGGTTTTAACATGCTCATTTGAGCCACATGGTTGGATTGAGTTATAGCAGTGAAGATGAATTACAGTGTCTGTGTGTTCTAATGGAGGGTGATGGTGGTCTTTGTGGCTGAGCCCAGCAGGAGGCCAGCTGATTTAGAGAAGCCAGTCACATCAACAGAGAAACCTACACTGTAAATGCCAACCAGCAGCTTCTCATGCACCTCCCCTCCTCACAGCTGGGCCTGATATTAAAAAAAGCCTCTTCTGCTTCTCTTCTCTCTTTCCTTTCTCTCTACCCCATTCCTCAACACCTTCTCACAGCTGACAAATGTGCTTTTCCATTATCCCTCTTTTCTCTTCTTTGCTCTCCCCCTCTCAGCTGTATCCCAATGCTCCTCTCTGTCTCCTCCTCCCATTGCCCTCATCCTCCACCCTCCTCTCAGCTGTGTTTCCATCACCTTACATAAACCCCACTGAGAGGGAAGTCAGCCAGGCCTCAGACAAGAAAAACATACCCCAAACAAGGATTTATGGAATGGGAACCTGGCGAACCCCCACGAGTGGGTCTGTTTATGAATTAGTGGGTGAAGGCGTTTCTACCCAGGGCTTTCTCTGACCCTCTGTAGACTCTCATTACTCCTCACCGCAACTCAACACACAGCAAAACACAAATAGAGCTGGTGGTGATTTAGCTTCGGCTTCACTTCACAGTCCTTTATGCTAGATTGTAATTTTGCCCTCACAAAATTCCAGTGGACAAAACCCAGTGGATATTAGTGTCACTCCAAATCAATACTGTTTTCAAAGTTTTACATACCAACACAACTGATTGAATTGATCAGTTTTCCAATATATTGTTGCTGATATGGCCCTGTTACTGACATATTGTACATATCAACCAGTCAGTGTCCAGTAGGATCCATGTTCATCCTTGACCACAGCTACATAAAACCACCATGAGAGATCTTTAATGAAAGTATATTTTCTTTACACATTTTACACATGTATTTGTTGCATGTTTATTGTGGATTAATTCTTCATATAAAGATAGTATGGTATCCCAGATTTTCCCTGCCATTGAATAGGTGGGATGGGTCACATTGGCTTATAGAGCTGCTAACAGAATTTCATTAGTCTGGGTTTTGAAATAGACTTTTAGTGTCCCATGAGGGTCTTAATGCTATTTCAGAGGCTTTTCATACATTGGATCCTTGGGATTTTTTAAAATAAATTTTTAAGATTTGAATATCTGCACAAATATTGTTTATCGGTAGCCTCATAACTTTGTATAGGCCATCAGATATCTCATATGAGACGACTCGTAAACTTTCAAATCAGACCTCAAGCCTTAGGTGCATTGCAGGAGTCTGATACAAATGAATGCAGTGTACAAGTTTGAGGGGGAAGAGGTTTTTCTGCCAAAAATGAGAGCATAGAAAAAGAGCATAGAAGATGTCAGTGGAGATGAGTTGCTGTGCAAACCCACAGCTCATGCAGGCAGGAATGTGTGCATAATAACTTGCACCTGTATTGAAAGGGCCAAGTCTCAGCGGGTCAAGAGAGAGAGTGTGTGTGCGCGTATGTGTGTGTGTGTGTGTATGAGACAGAAAGAAAGGAGCGACTGGAGTGTGTTTGTCTGTCAGTTTTATGGTTGCAACTGTGTGTTTGCATGTCAATTTTATAGTGTGCATGTTTGTATGTGTGTACTAACAGTATGTGGGTGCATGTTTGTGTGTGTGCGTGCGTGCGTGCATGCGTGTGTGTGCGTGCACATGTGTGTGTGCGTGTGTGTGTGTGTGTATGTGTGTGTGATTTCTGCCATTAACTGCTGATATGGGAGAAATTGAGTAGTGGAAGTCTGCTGCCAGGACATGGGGAAATAGGAAACACATGGATATGCAGTATAGTGTAAGCTTTCTGTGGTATGGAACTCATGTGCATGTGTGTGTGTGTGTGTGTGTGTGTGTGTGTGTTGGGGTTGGGATGGGGGTGTTCTATATGCATGCTTTAAGGTTAGGGTTAGAGAACAAATTCAGTTCTCTAAATTTGAGGCGAGAAAACTGAGGCAAGAAAAACAGAGAAACAAAGTGTTTGTGTCAGAGAAGGAGGAAAAGAAAGAATTGGCAAGCACCAGAGCTGAGAGTAAAATTTATATAAGTGTTCATTTTCCCTTTCCCTACCAACTGGATTTGGAACATTTTTATTTCACAGTTATACAGCCACATTACTGAGTAGGCATGCAGAGACAGAAGCACACCGCAGTCTCTCAGTTTAACCCCCTGAATGAAGAAACAGAGGGAAGACTTAGCTCATTATAGGGTTATATTGTCCTTTTATTATAAATCAGATATCAACCAGTCATAGGCTAGTGACTGAGCCTCAAAAAGGGCTTTAGTTTTCGACATACCCCTACCAGAGGTAGAACAAAACACAACAATGTTTTTTAGCATCCTTAAGGTCTCCTGTAAATGAAACGGATTCTTGTATAAAAATATTTTACTGCAAAAGTGGAGAAATTGGTCTATGTTTTGATGTACCCCATGAACAAAAAAGGTGCTTAACACAGCCAATCTGTATGGGACAACCTAGACATAAACCCAGCTCCTGATTTTGATCTAAATGCAGAAAGGTTGCGTGACTACACCATGGTAATAGATGGATTTCTGGACATCACAAACATGGACTCAGACTCTTAGATGACCTCTCTAAGTGAACTAGAAGCAAAATTATAACTATTTCCATTTTTTGCGATTAATTTGCTCATTATTACTCAAATTTCCCAACATTCAACTCTTAGCAACCAACCTTAATCTCATCTGCTAAGCCTATAGTTGACATTTTAATCCTAAAAGTTCAAAGGAAACAGCATGGCTGGGTTTCATATAGGCCATATAGGGGCTTCCAGTAGAATATGTGTGTTGCAGTGATTCAAATCTAAAGTAGAGCAGCAGCCTAGCTCTCTCAAACATGGCGTAGTTAAGCAATTATTGCAGTTTTTTCTGTTAGCCTTTTATATGCATGTGGGAATTTAATCTATTCTTACTTTCATTACTGTAATTTACTTAGTCTTACTAGATTTTATAAAAAGTGATAATCCCATCATGAGGGCCTATGCTGTAGGTCCATGGTAGTTAGATCAGGTGATTAGATACAACATATACAGATAATACTTTATTTATTTATTTATTTTTTAATTTTAATTAAATTTTAAATTAAATTTAATTTAAATTTAAAATTTTAATTTTTAATTAAATAAACAAAAACAAGTATCCATGACTGTTCATGATGGCATTATATCACATTATCAATGTGCTGATGTCATGTTTTTAGCACAAATGCCTTAAA
>OMKZ01051092.1:0-12497 GCA_900302535.1 Neoniphon sammara | reverse complement strand
AAACAAAACCCAAAAGGAAAAAAAAAAAAAAAAACAAAAACAAAAGAAAAGAGTTCCATTATACAGTAATGTATTTCATTACCATGATGCATTGTGTAAATAAAAAACTGTTTCAGAGTTGCTGTAAGGTTTATTTTTTCACTTTGATGGAGCTAAGCTAATGACTCCTGTAGACTTCAAGTCTTTATGCTAAGCTAACATGAAATGCTACCCATGGGAACTGAACCAGTGGACATACAGAGGTGAAAATGGCTTCAAACATCTTGTCTCAGTCTGGGTAAGTTGGAACAAGGGCATTTTGCCCAAAACGTTGAGTACTCCTTTGAAAACGCGTTCTTGATGTGGATTCTGAGTGTCAGCAGCAGCGTTTTCCTCTGAGCTTGTACTGTCTGTCTAACAACCGCTTCTGCTGTTTTTCTTGCTTTTTTGCTTTGTTGCTTTTTTCTCAAGAGCCAATGAAAACATGGCACAACATTTTTGTATTAAACAAACTGACCATTTGATGGTTTCAGGACACTGAAGCAATTTATAAATTGTTTCAGACTGCAGGTGGGTACAAAGGACTCACAGGTGCAGCTGCACCTGGCCAGCCAGGTGTGAATTTAACAAGTACAGCTGGGCTCCTAACTCAACGTGATCTATAACATTGCCGGGGCTGAGCGTTCAGCTCCCCCCGGCCCCCCCCCACACTTCATATGTGCACTCATGACACTGTAAGGCACTTAAGAGATAACAGTGTTCCCTAAATGGCAGAAATGTGGGAGGGATCAGCCTCAGGAAAATGTCCATGTAGGCCTGTCACTTATGTCCCATACTGTTTTTATGTCTGATGCATGTTTTAATGCTTATGTTATTGTCTGTCATTTATTGTTGTGTGGTACTTCGTCAGACTATGAATGTACTAAAAAGAAATTTATGGAATTTCTACTTTATTGGACAGTGGCACATGAGAACAAACAGTACACAGGATTTCTACAATGTGTTTTATTCCCAAAAATCTACACTTACAGTAAAGTGGTGAAAACACATCTGTGTGTAGTTTTGGTATCCAAGGTTCTGGTTTTATACTTGCACATCCTGAAATCAGGCAGGCCATCAAATGTACCAGAGCCAAGAACGAGACAGATAACATACAATTATCACATCATTGGTCATGGAGCTTGATATCACAGCTCCATGACCAATTTTTGTCGGCCATTTTGATTCCTTTCTGGGAAACATCTGGTTTCACTGAAACATGGCAACAAAACATTATGAGCTCGATCAGCTGGGCAAACTCTGTCCACTCCATCTGTCTAACAGATCTACAGTCCACCATCAGGCCATAGGTAGCTGCTGTACTAAAACCAACTCTGCAGCACTTAGAGGATGGATGGTAAAACAACCACTGGACAATTTGTTTGCTTGGATTCTAAATGGCAAACTCCAGCCTGACGACAATTTCTGTTAGACCCAGAGATAAAATGTTTGTAGAGAACATGGGAATGTGTACTGGAACACTGTGGGAATAGGATTTCAGCTCATTACTCAAATAGGTATATTACTCGTTGCTTCAGAATTAACACCACTCCTTTACTCATTTCTCCATAAGACCAGTATTCATTGCACTTTTTTCCTATTTTCTCACACTTTTGTTTTGCCCATACAGCCCCTCTTTGGCAGCAGCCAATTCAGTACTCCCTCTGTTAGCCTACTTTTCTGTTCCTCAGTCTCTCTTCTTAAAACCAGGTCCAGGTCATTTCCCTCTCACTTCAGTAAACTCACGCTCCCGGGACTCGGAGACGCTCGTAGCCGCACCCTCTGACCGGCTGACGCGCACAGATGCGGAGACGCAGAGCGCGTCGTGAAGTCCGGAGGGGGAAACCGTGCTCAAAGACTGGAGGCTTTTCAGAAATTGAACCAGGCTGCTCCCAGACCTGCAGCAGGATGATTTCAATAAAGAGGATTTCAGCCTGACTCCTTCAATTAGATCTAAGGAAACCCACCTTCTCCGCAACAACATGGACAGAAATGTAAGTGCTGAATTTTCTGTAATTGTGTGCACACATTATTTCGTTATAGCAACATAAAAAACTCCGTTCTCTTATAGATAGGCTAGGTGCGCACTTTACTAGACTAAGGCTGTATTTACCTGTGCGGTATTTGTGTGAGCGAACCTTCAGTCAGTCTTCAGGTTTCCCGTTGTTCATTCATGACTTTACAGAGAAAGACCCGAATTCAAGGTAATATAATTAATCCATTTAATATGACGTTGTCTAACTCAGTGAGTAAATGCTGGTTAAGTTACAGATTCGCATTACACTGATAGAGATGGTAGAAAAATCTCTCATTATGCAGAATTAGAAGCCATGATAACCTTTTCATCCATTATCAATTTCAGTAACCTAAGAATTTTTAATGCAGCAAAACTCGCAGTCTAAATTTAATCGAAAAACCTTATTTTTATGTTATATTTTTATTAATTATCCACAACGGAATATGCAAATACTGAATATATTTTAATCTGAACTGAAGAGAGAGTGAGAGGGGAAAAAATTTGGCTGTATGTTGATTGCCACACTGTGACACTCCCCACAGAAAACAGAGCAACTTATACCAAATGAATTAAAATGTTTTAGCTATTTCAGTGGAACTGTTTTGACAAATCAACACATTAGACTTTATAGGGTTTCATTTATTTGATTGTTGGTGCAGTAAATAAAGGCAGTCTGCAGACTCCCTGTTCCACATAATGCAGTGTGTTACAGCCGGTCAGTGCATCTCTACATGCCAGTGAGCAGTGAGGTGCCCTGACGCTCAGACGGTCACTGTATTACTCATGCATGGATTTTATGTTAGTCACTGATACAATACATGCAACCTCTTGCAGTTGGCTCATCCACATTTTGCTTTCTCTCCCCCCGGCACCAGCAGCTTTCATGTGACTGAGCAAAATGATCCCTCCTGTATGAGGATAAGAAGATGAATGTCTCCTCCCCCGAACCTGCAGTCACTATGTATCACCAGAGCTTGGGACGTGACCTCAATTCCAGCTGTGATTGGCTGCCTCCTCACTGTGACTGGACGTCATTGGACAACGTGCCACGTCTGCCCACCTTTTCCACAGCGGCCAAAGCCAGAGTGATCATCACCTTCATCCTGTGTGGCATCTCCGCCTTCTGTAACCTGGCTGTGCTGTGGGCAGCCAGTGGCCACAAGCGCAAATCCCACGTCCGAGTGCTGATTGTCAACCTGACTGCGGCTGACCTCCTGGTGACCTTCATCGTGATGCCAGTAGACGCCGTGTGGAACATCACAGTTCAGTGGCGGGCGGGCGACCTGGCCTGCAGGCTGCTGATGTTCCTCAAGCTGCAGGCCATGTACTCCTGCGCCTTCGTCACCGTGGTGATCAGCCTGGACCGGCAGTCGGCCATCCTCAACCCTCTGGCCATCAGCGAGGCCCGCAGGAGGAACAGGGTCATGCTGACAGTGGCATGGTGCATGAGCGCCTTGTTCTCCGTCCCTCAGGTAAGGGACATGATGGGTATTACAGCAGAGGGAGGATGCTGCAGCACATGGACCATCTTCAGTTTGTTTTATTAGGTTCAAATAGGAGAGTTGTCAAACCTTTCGACCTTCTCAGAGTCTGAGTCCTGAGACTCTGAAGATCTTGTACATGTCCAAATGTTAGTCTCATATGTGCTCCAGCATCTTCCCTCTGCTCAAGCTTCAGTCCTTTGACTCATCTCTACAAACAGGCTGAAGCATGATGAGACAAAGAAACCAATCCAGATAGAGCCACAAAGTAAAGCAGGGATCAGACTGCAGGATGTGTGTCTGCCTCGATGCTCTCCACATCGGTTCATCATTCATTGTGACATAAATTCTGGCCATATCTTGGCCAAGAGAGCGGCCACACTATACGTTTCTTGCTACAGCCTCTCTAGATGTAGCGAAGGTCCACAGGTGATTTTGAACAGTCTGACAGTCAGAAACATGGTGGAGAAGTTGTCACACTAGTTGACAAAAGCCAATAAACATTGTAAACTTTATGTGGTTCACACCACAAATCTCATTCATCTCAGACTACACGGTTTAAACCACAACAAAACTGTGCCAAAATCAAACTGAATTCACGTGGTCTGACTCCGGCTGTACACGCTTGGTCATGAACCGATGTTCATGTTTGATGTTTTCTGCTCCCTGGTCCGATCGATGCCTCTCCTGCACCATACAGCAGTACAGTGTATAGACTATGGGCTTTTGAACGTGGTGACAGATGGCTAATCCTAATCTTTTTCAATTTAATTCCTCAGATGTTCATCTTCCATAATGTGACCATCACCTATCCAGAGAACTTCACTCAGTGCACCACCAGGGGGAGTTTTGTGACTCACTGGCAGGAGACGGCCTACAACATGTTCACCTTCTGCTGCCTCTTCCTGCTGCCTCTGGTCATCATGATCACCTGCTACAGCAGGATCTTCATCCAGATATCCAGGCAGATGACAAAGGAGAGAAGTAAGTCCACAGTCTGGGTCTGAATCCCCGCTGGGCATCATTCCACTGAGCTGATGAGAAAGGAGATGTGCTGCTGTGTTTGAGTTGGACTGGCGACCCGTCAGGCTAAATTCTTGCCTCTAACAGGCCGCACAAGCATCGAAAATGCATTTATACAAAACACAAAGCTAGAAGATTATAAAGTGTTAACTAGTGCTTAAATGAGTAGTTGATTGATCAAGGAAATCAAGAGAAATTAATCAGTTATATTTCAACAATCAGTTTTTTTTGTCATATCAAGCAAAAATGCCAAATATTGGCTCACTCCACCTTCACTAAGATCACTAAGATGCCAAGATTGTCTTCCTTTTCTCCGTTCATATCGTTATAAAATTTAATATTTTGGGTTTTTTTGGCTGCTGCTCAGACTAGGGAAGCAATTTGAAGACATTGCTTTGAACTCTGTAATTGATAGATTAATCAACAATGAAAATAATCTGTAGCTGCAGCCTTACGTAATAACCAGCTGTCCTTCAATAACAGATTCTCTGCCTGTCCCGCAGTGTCGTCCAGTGAAGTACATTTACGATGTTCGAAGAACAACATCCCCAAGGCGCGAATCAGAACTCTGAAAATGAGCGTCGTCATCGTGATCTGCTTCATCATCTGCTGGACTCCGTACTACCTGCTGGGTCTGTGGTACTGGTTCTTCCCGGACGACCTGGAGGGGAAAGTCTCCCACTCGCTCACCCACATGCTGTTCATCTTCGGGCTCTTCAGCACCTGCCTGGATCCTGTTATCTACGGCCTCTTCACCATACGCTTCCAAAAGGGACTGAGCAGGTACTGCCGCAACACCACGGTGATGTCAGACCTGGCTATAATGGGATCCTTCAAATGTCCTGCCACTTCTCTGCCGTCTAAAAGACACACAACTGCTGTTAGTATGGACAGAGAGGTGAAATCCACCAACAGCAGCTGTGTGACGGAGTTCAGCGAGGGGAGAGGGGAAACCTGCCACTTCAGCACCAAGAGTCCAATATGATGAGAAGAGGACCAGACTGGGCACCGGAAATTATTTATGGAACTGTTAAATTAATTCACTCTTTGTTTGAAGGGTCAACAGTTCACTGAACACGATGTATTTATTTCATACCAACACCAAAAATGTCAAAATAAGTGTTAGTGTGGAAACATCGAATAGCCTGTGTGTGTGTGTGTGTGTGTGTGTGTGTGTGTGTGTGTGTGTTATACAACATCTCCATCATTATAACACAAGTAAGTCTAGTCAGGAGTGTTTGAAGATGAATGTTTTCCTGTTTGTGTATTGGATCTGGCTTCCAGTTTGGGTTCATTCTGGTCTAGTGCTTCACCAGGCACTGCAACATGCAGCCAAATCCAGAGCGTCCATGTTAGAGACAGACTCTGGGACAAAATTAAAAATTGAAAAAATGACTGTCATGTGGCTGCTTGTCTGTTAGGGAGCCTCAAAGGACTGTTGAGGTAATGTTGAAGTACTGTTGGGGTCAAATTGAGGTTGAGGTTTTCCATCTGCAGCTCCAACAAAATGGCATCACAGGGTCCAACAATGTATTTATCCATTTCTTCAGGACAATAGAAGAAGTAAAAGTTGTGTTTGGGTCATTTCAGACTGCGGAGCGTTTTCTGTCTGACATCTGCGATCTGCCTCACAATGACTTCATTTTTGCAAAGAGCTTGAAGCAGGAGCAGAGCGTAAACGTGTGCTGGGACCCGGAGCCTGAGAGCAGATCCGCTCAAGATAAACTTTTTTCTGCTCAACCTGCACAGAAAATAAAGCAAACTGCCAGAATCTGCGTCCCTCCATAGGAAATAATGGTGATTTTGGAGGAAACTGTAGACTGAATGGCCCCTTAGTGAGGGGATGGAAAATTATGTCATGATAGAATAACGTTACGATTTAAAGGTGCACTAAGAAAAATTGCTAAGAGTTGATTTAAGCGAGGACTGTTTAGACTCAACTGACAAAAAAACAAGGAATAAGCACATAATTGATAATGAGTCTACATGGTTCTCATCGGCCCACTCACTCATAAATTACATGCTTATTCCTCAGTTTTTGTCAGTTGGGTCTAAACAGTCCTCACTTAAATCAACCCTCAGCAATTTTGCGGAGTGCTCCTTTAATCTTGAACAGAACAGTGAATAAATGTAGATCTCTTGGGCTGAATGTGGTTTGAATTATGTTGAACACAAACATTATGAAACACGTTTGTTTTAAATTAAACTTTGTAACATTGAGAATTAAGTCCAGCTGCAGCAGCCACACTCACCTGCAGACCTGAGCAGTTTTCTGGGTCATAGACCACAGCTATAGTAAACTGGGTGAGAATCCCCAGATTAAAGCTAATCCATCACCTGGTCACATTGTAATTCAAATTTTTTATTCTGTGTGGATGATATATCACTACAGTACAATACAGAGGTTACTGTGCAAGTTCCACTTTTCCTGCAAATCCTTGCAAAATGTATTCTGAACTTTTCCTGCATCACAAACTGTTTGGAAACAGCGAGACGTGCTCCCTATTCGCTGGTCAAGAGATGCAGGAAGTTTTAGTTAGACGATACTGTCAAAGAAAGAATTATCTTCAGCACTGATGTGGGATGGATGCAGGTTAAATGCAGGAAGGAGGATGCAAGAGGTGCAAGATAAATGTGTGAAGACATATTAAAGAATACCTACCACTGTATTTTGTCCTCTGTTGGCTGGATCATGTCAGTGAACTGAGTTTTTCAGCAGAAACAGGAAGTGCTGCCGCCTCCAGGCTCCTCCACAGGCTGAGAACGGAGATCAGGAGCGACGTGGTCGACTGTCCTGCTTTGTCCTGCGTTGTTTATGGAACAGTTTTATATTTTCAGTGTTTTGAGAGCAGAGGAGCTCAAACACATTGTCAGGGCACAAATAGATCAGTCTATCTAGTTACAAAATGACAAATACTGGAATATACAACACAAGAAATGTATTTTAATAAAATAAAGTGTGTACTTCAAAAGTCCAAAAAGGCAGCAATTAATAAACTGTAAATTCACATTTGTTCAGCTATTCTTTTATCATCCAAAACAATATTGACCACTGACTTCCACAATTTGAACTAATCCATCAGGAGAAGCATTTTCACCTGTGGGTTGAATGTGAGCCCAGTGATCCAAAATAATTAATCATAATAATAATAAAATAAATGAATAAATAAATAAGTCCCATGCTGATTGGTAGCTCTAGAATGTGTGTGGGAGGGCATAGATTTGTAAACTGGTGTTGTTTTCTGCCTCTCATACTCTGGGTATTTAATTTAAGTGATAAATAAGCCTGGTGAATTCAGCAAGAAGAGCAAGGCAGGTCTTCCAGAGTCTGACCCTCAGTCACCAGCTGGACTCTGAACGACCAGAAGGCCTCTATCTGTCCCGGCTCATAACGGATCAGCACACCAGTGATGGACTGAGGGGCCTTAAATGTTAAAAGTTAAATTTTAACTTTTTGATCATGTTTTCTGGAACCAGTTGGTCATTTGCTTATGGAAGATTACATTCATATCACTGATAACGGAGCCTAACCTTGTTTTTAGTCTTAAAGTAAGAAACAGTGGTACAGCACTGGAGGACAGGCTGGGTGTTTGTGACTGCAGCGGACTAGATCATCGCTCACATTGCCTTAAAGTCGGCCTGCATCATTTGCTCATCTTCCCTCCGCCGGGGAACGCCAGCTCATCTGCTGTCTGGTCCACTGATGCTTCCCAGGCCTGTCCTGTCCGATTACCCACAGCCCAGTGACCCTGAACACATCACTGGACTCGCCTCCCTTCACGTCCATCTCACAGACCAGATGTGTGGACCTGCAGCTCTCTGTAGGATAGCAGCTCAGGCCGAGCACATTGCATGTGTTGTCTGAGCCGCGCTGCAGCCGTCCGCTCAATGAGTTGATCAGGAAGACACACACACACACACACACACACACACACACACACCTGCTGATGTGTACAGTACGTACAGCTGGCTGTACAGATGAGTGGTTTCTATTTGAGATTCTGTGTGCATGAGTCAGACTGATGAGGTTAGTTTGAGGCTGCAACTAACAGTTGTGTTCATTATTAATATATCTCTTATTTTTTGATTAATTGGTTAATATTTTAGTCCATAAAATGTTATAAATAATGTCATAAACAGCCCAACGGGATGTCTTCAAATTGCTCACTTAGTCTGACCAGCAGTCAAAAAACTAAGAAAATCTTGAGAATTTATCCTAATTTATCTTTTAATATTTATTCACTGATCTATTTTTTACATAATAAATGACCAAAACGAAAAAATAAATTATCAATTAAATGATCAATGACTCAAATAATTAATTGATTATGTAGTGTTGCCTCTAATGGCTAATCCAATTAACTGCTGTTAATTGAACATATAGCACCTCTTTAAACACGTTTGCGTGACCATAACAGTGCTTTGCGTGTTTTAGTGCATTTAGTACAGTTCACATACGCTTGTTATTACTACTGTATTTTTTGCTGGACTGCCTGAGCGGAGCCGGCCGAGGATACTGACTCTGCCTGACTGAACTGAAACACACACGAGTGAAAATCCAGGTAGAACTTGAGACAATTTGGCTGCTAACTGGACACACAAGAGGTATGTTGTAATTTCATCCAGTTTATGCTTTAATGTGTTTAGTTGTATGTACAGATGTGTGGGGATGGATTCGGTTATGACAGAATTTACGGCTCATTCATCGGCACCATTTACTGCCACTGTTTTGTGTGTTACTTCCTCTTATCTCTGTTGAACAAAGGCGAAGCTAAACAAACACTGGTTAAAAACAGAGTTACTGAAAAAAAAACAGTCCAAACTGAAAAGCTCTTGAAGTTGGTGTTTAATCAGCAGTGTGGTTGTGCATTGTGTCACACAGACAGTTGAACCATCACACTGACCACACTGCCTGGCTTTACTTCTGCCAGAGTTAATTAAACTGTCAGGAAAAAAAATAGTTGTTTTATAAAGTACATCTAAACCCAGACACAGTGTTAGCTGGAGCAGCAGAGGATTTTAAGCTAGGTTTGCCAGGTGAATGTTTAATTATGTACAGAGATTCAAAACCATATTGTGTGCTTTGAAAAAGGGGACAGGCGGGTTGGAATCACTGTTGAGCCTTCAGGAGCTACAAAATAATCTCAAGATTATCTGGCTGTGAACGGTGCCTGATTTAATGTTGGATTGCAACATCAAATCCTGTCGGTAAACTGGAATTTTCAGGTGTGAAAATGGTCAAATGTAGTCAAATATTGAATACAGACACTCTTAGCAGCTCGAATCCAAACATATCA
This sequence comes from Neoniphon sammara, assembly GCA_900302535.1. NCBI lineage: Eukaryota > Metazoa > Chordata > Actinopteri > Holocentriformes > Holocentridae > Neoniphon > Neoniphon sammara. The sequence continues at coordinate 2,661 of OMKZ01051092.1, read as the reverse complement.
GCATCAGTGTTCACCTTCAAAAAAAAGACACATCTGTTGAATCCTCTTACTCTTACCAGCACCACCGAGCCACATCCCTTACTACAGGAACATTAACAGCCTGTGGTACAATATTATTGCTGTCACACAACAAAGTGAAACAGGAAGAGAGCATTTCCATTCCTCAGCATCAGCAGATTAGACAGTTTTGCTGTTTGGGTTGACACCACAGCGAACACCGGGTGGGTCTGGACGGCCTGAAAAGACCTTGAAATGAAAAGACCTTTTGCCAAATTGCCACCCGTCGCCTTGTCTTTGCTCCTCTTATCTCTGCTGAACAAAGGCGAAGGGCAGCAGCAGCTCAGCGTGAGAGAAACACTTTGAAAGAGTTATGAGAGGAAAAGGGCAGCTCGGCCTATTTTTAGCCAGTGAGTTTTCTTCTCTTAACGGAGGGAAAATGGGCCGTGACCGAATGTGGCGGCATATTAATATTACATTTAACATGACTTTTTGTTATTAGCATTTTTTATCATCGGCCTGAGGAGAACTGAGAACCACACAGCTTCTCTCTTCTGTTGGTTTTTGTAATCAGCTGATGTTCAGATGACACCGCAGGAGCTGCTCCCTCCTCCATCCTGGATTTTCTCAACATCGTCAGCAGAGCTTCTATTGGCTGAACACAGAAACGTCATGACACATTTCGCTCCAGATTTCACCAACGTTGAACTCAGTGCTGAGTAAGGAACAAAATTGCTACACCCCTGGAAACGAAAATATCATCTATCACCTTTCTGGCACCGTTTTTTAATAGCGCTAGTGTGAACGCTGCACGCTGAATGCATCGTGTTATTATTTTTAAAATACATCGTCAAGTGTTTAGCAGTCCAGCCACAGAGGTTTCTGATTGGATGATGAGCTCTTTGTTTGATTTTCTTCCTAAAGGGCGGTTTCAGTAATTGCCACAACTTGACCCAAAGTTGAGGTTTTTGGGCAGTAACGAAACAACCCCAAATATGTATCAAATACACATCAAATAGCTTTGGTTTACATGTAGAGATGCTGTTCTCACTTAAGATCTCTTGTCCATTTCAGTGAGGTAATAGTCTATATTTTGACCTAAAACTGGTAACGTAGCAGCTCCTTCATTTCCAGGCTACAAATGATGTGGGATATGGTGAAAATGTGCCAGTGAAATGCTTCAGTTCATTTACATATCCACAAATTAGTTACATGCTGACTTTTTTCCCCAGAGAGTTTGCATCCTGCTGATACCACTAGCCACGTTTCCATCAATGTATTTTTATGCACATTTTGAAGTATCACATTAGAAAAGGTTGATGGAAACGGCAAACTTCATCAATTTGGAAAAAAAACCCCTCTAAACTCTACTTTGCCGAATAAGTTCTGATGTCAAATTTAACTCATATGACTGATCAGCTGTTTCTGCTGTCGGCCTCTTCCTGGATATTCCCATAATGTCTGAACTCCGTCTCCGGACATCATGAAACATGGCCGACATTCGCTGACATGAACGAACAATTACAACTCGCCCAACTGAAACAAATTCCTGCAGACATCAATCCATTTTTCCCTCTTAGATGGCCGAGGTGAATGGTTTGGTTTCCGGTTCACAACCTCTACTTCTTCTACTCTGTTTATTACAGCCATGCGTAATGTAGCCTACCGCCAACTTCTGACCAAACTATTTCACATTTTCTTTTTTTTTTTGTGACATTTCAAAAGTTCGCTTAAAGTTCGCTTTATAACAGTTGGAAACACGGCCAGTGACTACATGAGAAAAATACTGACAGTACACCTGAACTCCAGAGGCAGTCAGTATGCAGAACGTCAAAGTGGATTTAGTGAATATATGATGTATATGATGTGTATACATGTACATCATACACTGTTCAAGAAGAAGCTGTAGGTTTACCACTGTGTCGTGTTTAAGCTTTAAAACTCACCGCTCATTCTCTGCTGCTGGCTTTGAATTACAGACTGCACAGACAGTGATATGTTCACAGGTTTAAAATGTTCATATTTAAGCCCTGAGACGAGTAACTGTCATGTTGGCTTCTCTTCAGTGAAAGCATCACTGATCCGTCATTCAACTCAAAGCACAAAAGCACTCAGTGTGTGTTTCTCTGTGCAGAGTGTTTATCCTCCGACTGATCGGCCGCCCGTCTCGAGGCTCACGAAATGCTTTGTGGTTCATGGGCTCGCAGTTTTTTTTTTTTCACTGTCATCCTGGTTCATCAGTTCATCAGGCCCTCAGCAGCAGACAGGCCGCCTCCACTCCAGGAAAAAATAAAGTGCAACAAACGATGACAAACATCTGGTGATGTCAGTATATGGGAGTTTGACTGGCTAATTGATGTTGAGGATTATAAAGAATACAGGATACACTGTAAAAATCTCCATCTGAACAAGTCATCCAGTCTCCTCTTCAGTGTTCAAATCTTGTTCTTCCTCAAACGTAGTAAAAAATCTGCCAGTGGGATGAGATAATCCCACTTGTTTCCAATGCTGATCAACTTGTTTCCAGAATTTTCTTGAATCAAGTGTCATTTTCTTGATCCTAGTGGGCTGATCTGCCTTATTCTGCCTTGTTTCAACAGATTTATACTTGTCCCAGAAAAATTGCTCAAACTGAGTAGGAGTGATAAATAAATACAAAGAGCT
>OMKZ01051091.1:0-22054 GCA_900302535.1 Neoniphon sammara | reverse complement strand
GGGGATTTGCTGATCCTTTTTCCCCCTCTGCATTATGTCTAGACGTTCATTAAGCCGGCCTGGACAGACGCCCTGCCTCTCCGTCTCCTCCGAGCTGCTCCACGGCCTCATGTGCTGTGAATGAGGCAACTGCAGGAAGCTCCTCCACACGCCAAGCCCCTTCCACCATGACTCACCACCACTCGCTTCCTCCTTATCTGGGGCTATGACCACCCCCCACCCACACATGCTCTCTCTCACACACACACACATTCCAGATTTTCCACATCTCAACCTTGCAGCTCCACAAACGGTGCGTTTCCCCTTCTTCCGCCTCACCCCGGCCTCTTGCAGGGCCGTGCTGGATTACTTTGGGACTGAGCGGCTGGATGATTAGCGGAGCCGCTCTGCAGCCGCAGGCAGTATGAGCTCATGTTGTTGTTGTTGTTGTATACGGGCTGATGTTGGCGGGACGGGCCGCAGCCTGGGAGTTTTGGAGTGAGGTGCTTATTCTTACAGTTGAAGGTACATGTCTGTAATGCTTGAGGCTGTCGGTTCAAATCCTGCAGCCTTCAGGAGTCTCTGGAGGTGAGCTTGTGCATCTGAGGTTTCTTATAAATATCTGGAAACTACTACTGAGATATCATTGAGCAAGGCAGGTAGAGCTGAGCTGATCCAGTCTACTGAAGAAGACTGATTTGAACAGGACTCCTGGTTGTGAGTGTCTGTAACTTTGTGCATTACTGAAAAAAGGGCTCAGCAAAAAATGTCATGATGATTTTGTCTGTTTTCTCTTGTTTTATTGTCTCCTTACTTTTATTCTCTGTGTGGACTGTTATGTGCTGTACGTGTCGATTTGAGTTTTTCCTTTAGCAAGGCATTGCAAATTTATTTTAGTATCTGTGTTCGTGAGTGTCAGTTAAGAGTCATGGCCAATGTTCTCCTTTCTATTCTTTCTGATACAAACTTCATGGTGTCGAAGTTAAAAATGAGCTGCTGTCCTAGCTAAGAAAACCTTGTTTGTTGTTGCTACATTAAAAGCCACGTCTGCGACAGGAAAAGTGTTTCTGAGGATTATTTCCTGGAGGAGACGTCCATTTCTTCGTGTGGCTGTCAGCTGACTGACAAGAAGCAGAGTGAAATGTAACAGTGATAAGATGAAAAGTCGACTCGACTGAAAGTTCACAGTGAAACAGAAAAAGTTTCTTCATGTTCACAATGATAGATCATCTTGCTCTGTGGAAGTTTTTTTTCATACTGTACAGGTATGAGTGGCAGACTTTGCTGACTGTGCAGACAGCAGAGGCAGGTGCACTGTGTTGCCCTTTAACGAGGAGATCATTTCCCAGGTATGGTCTCAGTGTGGGTTCCCTGAAACACAGCCAGGCTTCAGTGTTCACTGCTCGCTTCTCTGCAAGCTCATGCCTTGTTTTTTGTGTTACATCGCTTATATTGTTTGCTGCTCTGGGAAAAAGGATGTAGGGGAAATAAACGTGAAGATAATATGGATCGACAACTACTCCTGCTTGTTGTAGGATTACTACTATAAGACATTATTTTGGAAAAGAAATTGACTAGTATCAAGATCTTTCACTGATGCTGTGTGTATCCTGTAAGAAAAGAACTCATCTCCTCTGTTTAACTATCCTAATGGAAAAATACTGTACTTCAAAAAAAGTACAGACGTATCACCAGTCAAATGTAGCTGAGTGTGAAAAGTCAAAGTAGTCCTAGTGAAGAATGGTTCCTTTCAGAGGGTTAAATTATTGATGCATTAACCTGTAAGAAGTATTTGAATGTTGTAGCTCTAACTGCTCCATATACTGTTGACAATGTATCAGATGCATCACATTTGATGCATTGTTACATTTTTTTAATTAAAGACCTTTATCTGGCTTTTAATTTGGAGTAATGTTAGTCTTACTTTTTAAGTTTTAATCACTGGTTTTCATATAATTTGTATCCCTTCTGTTTAATTTTTTTATTTCACTGAATTTTATTTATTTATTTTTTTAACATTTTATCATTTTATTAACTTTTTGTCTTGCAAAATTTCATTTATTGTCTATTTTTGTTTTTATCTTTTGTCTGTATTTTAATCTTGCTATGTGAAACACTTTGGGCTGCATGTTTGTATGACTGGTGCCATATAAATAAAGTTGAGTTGAGTTGATGTTGATCGTAACACACCAAAGTCAAATCAACTCTAGCATCACTGTTGCTGCCACAGTGCTGTCCAGCCTCGTGTGGGGACATTTGGAGGTGATGTGGACGTTGTTACAGCTCTTCTGGTCAGGTGAGAGATCAGTGTGAAACGTACCAGGCGCTCCCCTCTGTCCTCTCTGTCCCACTCCTGCTGGTCCTCGTTCGCCCTTCTCTCCTCCAGGCCCTGCAGGAGAGAGACATGACCGCTCACACACCGACACTCACATCACGTTTACACTGAAAGAACTGAGGCGAAGCAAAGTGAGTGAAACAGGGGAATTCCTAGATTACCAAAATTACACCCAAACAAGAGGGCCATAATGTTTTCACAATGTTGATGAATATTGATGTGGAAAGGCCATTTATGTGCTATGAGGCTGCCATAATATAATACAATACTGAAATACAAGACAAAAAACTACAAAATGTCAAACTTCAGATGGAATAACAACAAGGATAATCCCAGTGTGAGCTGATCTCATAGTGGTTCTTTCACTGTCAGAACAAGACTTAGCATCTTTTCCTAACTAGAAGATCCGGTGGTAAATTTCAACCGATCTGTGTGTCCCTTTCATGTGCCAGGGTTTTACTATGCAAGCTGCAAGATGTTAATATTTCTATGAACAAACGCCACCAAACTCCTGAACCTGGAAAGTTAAGCGATTCTCACCCTGATAATGCAGGACTGTTGTATTGTAAAACACGAGCTGTCAGTGGAAAAAAAATCCCTCCCTCTTTCTACAACCTTATGCTCTTACACAAGATCCACTAATTCCTGGAAGTGTTATGCTCTACTTGGAGTGAGGCTGTTCTGGTTAGCAGTAAATAAGACAGGAAGCACACGACTCAAATCAGAGTCAAAAGAGTCCAAATGACAGATCCCCTTCAGTGGAGAAGGTGCAGTGAAGCACTGAGGCTTCCTACCCAAACTCTGATAGAGTTTTGTAGTTTTGTGCTTTTCTATAAATCCAGTTCAATGTGATCTCACACTTTGCACACACTCACACTTAAGCAATTTCCCTGCGGGGATGAATAAAGTTTTCTGAATCTGAATCTGAATCTTTGACTCCTATCTGTGGGATGTGGTACTTTTTAACCCTTTTTGGGAATCTCCAGTAGATTTTTTTTTTGCTCCAGCATTTCCCATGAAGATATCGAGTGTTGAAGTACGATCTTTCCTCCTGTGCGTCACACTGAGTCGTACCTCTCTCTCCCTGTCTGCCGGGTAAACCGGGACTTCCAGGGAAACCATTCCTTCCCGCCTGGCCTGGCTCTCCGCGGGGTCCCTGACTTCCAGGAAGTCCAGGGGGTCCAGGAGGGCCTGGGTTATTGCTCCGGTACCCGCTGTTGGGGATCTGGTTCAGTATTGTGGTGACTCGGTTCATTTGTGCTGCAACACCACAGGGTGAAAATGAGCGTTTGACAGACAGGAGCTTGTTTAGAGTCTGGCTTCACAGTGGAGCCAGAACGATTTCCTAATGCAGCTGAGAAAAAAACAAAAAACAAAAAAAAACACTCACTGTTTACTAGCTGCTCACAAACTTGTCTGGCGATGGAGCGCATCATGTTCTGAGGAGCGAAGTCACCCTGGGTGTAGAAAGGTGGGATTTGCAGTGAATATTAAATAAATATGAAATTATTGTTCAATTATTAAAAAAACAAAACAACAACAACAAAAAAACAGATGGTTCTCTTTTAAAATGTTTGAAAAAAATCCAGTAATATGGCTTTTGTGAACACCATCTTCTTCAAATAGTGGATGTCTCATTTTGAATTGAGACTCTTTATTCACAGTTTCTGACTTCATCAGAACTGTTTACTCACTCTCTCTCCTTTGTCTCCCTTGGCACCAACAGCACCCTGAAAATGAAGAAAAATGTTGAGGGTCACTGAACCGAACACAGTGAGACGTGCTGCTAACTGGTATCAGAGAGCCACACACGTGATTACAGCGAGGAGACTTACAGGAGGACCAGAGTCACCGGGCTTCCCTGGTTTTCCTGCAGCTCCAGGTAGTCCATGAGGTCCTGGAGGTCCCTGCAAGGAATCACAGAGAGACCAATGAAACCTCAGCAGGAGACCTGGTTTATTCTCAGCGTGTGTCCAGTGACAGCGCCACCAGGACAAATGGATAAGCAGATGAAAACAAAACTGATGACAAAACCAGTATTGCGTGCAACTATAAAGTTTCAGACTGAAAAAAAAAAAAAAAAGATTTCACAGTATTGTTTGGCTCAGTGTTTTTAAGCATGGTGTCTGCGACCCCTCAGGGGCCTTCAGGGGGTCCTCAGCAAAATAAGGAATAGTTTAATTTCACCATAATTCAATTCACTACAAATTGCCCCCCACCTAAAAAAACAAAAAACAACAAAACAAAACAAAACAAAACAAAACAAAACAAAAGCAAGTTTGAAAAGCCCTGGACTCACACAATCTTTTGCAGCTTGGTGACGAGTCTCCACCATCAACAGGCTGAAGGACTGAGAAGCCTCCTTATAATCTGATCTAATCATGAAACCAGCCTGTAAATCTGGGTGGTAAAAACCAACTGCTCTTGAGCAAGGCACTTAAACCCAGATTACTGCAGTGGAAGCGTTGCTAGCTGCAAATACAGCAGCATCCAGATGTGACTGTCTCAAGCTGTATGAATGTGAAGCAGCTCTCAGCACAGCTTCCCTGGAGAAATAAAGGTGTTAAAAAAAAACCAAAACATTAAAAGACGTACCATGGGACCGGCTGGGCCCCTCGGTCCAGCTACTCCTTCCTTTCCTGGGGGGCCCTGCAATCACAAGAGCAGGACCGAAACACTTGTTGAACCGATACTGTTCATCTTAAAAATTCAAAGTGCATGGTTGCCATTAAAAGTCACATTCATGACTCACCCTCACTCCAGCTGGTCCGACCGGGCCAATGGCACCCGCAGGTCCAGGTGAACCCTGGGAAGCAGACACAGAAATGAACCAAGTCCAATCCAAGCCTGTTTTGCCTTTTCTCTCAGCTCACGTAACTAAAGGTCACCTTCCCTTTGACCAACCAACTCAAACCGGTTTGTTGCACCACTGGTTTTCCGCGTGTCAAACAGTAAATCTCCTTTTTTGCTCTCATTTGCTAGGAAACCCTGCTCACTATTTTTATTGTCAATGCTCTCTAGTCTTTGATGCCTTGGCATAAGATTTACAGGGAACATAATATATTCCAGATCCGTTTTATTGGCCATTATAAACCAGGGCCTGCATAGTCTGCAAGTCATTAAATGCATGTTGCTATAGCATCTGCTCCAACATGGTCACCTGCAGCCGGCCCGATCCATGAACACAATCCATTTGGAGATGGGCTCACTTGGGCTGCTGCGTTTGAATAAAAAGCCAATTAATCATTCTTCCTCACGAGTGCTTCAGTGTCCAGAATCTACAGTGCATGGCACTGCAGAGGCGCTGCACTGTGTCAGCCTGTGTGGTGAGGACAGGCGTGAGCAGGGCTGTGATGAGAAGTACAGTCACTCTACAGTGAGCTGGAAGGTAACTACATGGTTGAAGGTCACTGGCATGTTCAGCGTCCTGCCTCCTCATTATAAGAACTTCTGGATGTGTTGAGCAGAATGTTTAAATGTGAGCAGAATGATGTTTTAGGCTGGCGTCACACAATGCAACTTTGATGCAATTAGTTGCAGGCTGCAAATGAAACTTTTACTATTGCCATGTCAACAAGCCCATAAGGAAGATTCCAAATGATGATGCAAACTGAATTTATAATTTTCACTGGATGGTTCGCCTGGAACTCCAAGTTACATGGAAGTGAAGTTGCATGCAAGTTGCACAATGTAAAGCCAGCTGAAGGCTGGTGCAGCTGAAATACAACTTCAGTTTGGAACTTGGAATGATCCATATGGGTTTGTTGACATGGCAACAGTAATGCAACCTGCAACTAACTGCATTTCAGTTGCACCATGTAAAGCCAGCCTTAGCCCTGCAAACATTTTGTAAAGAAAATGGTTGACTAAAACCTCAGTGGGCGGCGCTTTAGAACCAGTTTCTCTCTGTATATTCTGAGTTCCTTTTTTTCCTTTGTTTGCCATATTAGCCAACTTGTGCTCAGAAAAACTGGATGCCTTCAGCTTCGCCCACTGAGGTTTTTAACTCAACCGATGAGATTACCTCTGCTTCCAGAGCAGCTCTGCCTTTGAAAAATCTTTGTATAACTAAAACCCCAATCTGCCAATGTAAATGCCTAAAAGCAGGAAAACAGCTCTGGTCCTTCATCCATTTAAGGAGGTGAGCTTTCCTCAGCACTGAAAGGGGGATTATTTCCTTCATCCAAGAAGTCTTTATCTCTGAAGGAAGGGCTTTAAGAAACACACTTCCACAGGTCAGACGGGGGCACGGCAGAGGTCTGTATCTGCTTTTGTCTGTGTCTATAAACAGATTTAATCGCTCCCATCTCCACACAGTGCTAGTAGCTGATGAGGGACATGTGAAGGATCATCATTGTGGTCAAAGTAAAAGAAAAAGCTGAGGCCTGGAGCCCATTGAGAAGAGCATCATGTTGTCAATATGCCTCAGACAGACCAGCTCAGTTGGATCTTTTAACCTTTTATGAGCTGGACTGCAGTCTGGCCATGACAAAGGATTGGGATTAAGACTAAAGGTGGAAAGCTTTTGGACTGAGCCTGAGGAGGTGCAACTGGCAAAATCAGTGTCTTATTTTTTTCTATTTATCCTAATTCAAAAGTGCTATTTTATTTTTCAAAAAGCCTGGTTTTAATTCTCATCAGTACTTCATTGTTTATGTGATTGTCACTTATTGTTTCTGTGAAGCTTTCTGTAATTTTGTTTTGAAAAGTGCTATACAAATGTTGGTTGTAATAATAAAATGCTGGAATGCAGTAAAAGAAACTTCCAACTCGCCTGAGTGAAGCCGTGCAGAGGATTTGCTTTGAAGTAACTAGTTTGCGCTCTGACGTTCATCTCTTACCGCTCCATGAAACAAACATGTTAGGGGCTTCTTTTTAAAATGCTATTTATCTTTTGGAAATAAAAATAAAAATGCAATCTGAAATTGATCACTCAATATTTAAAAAAAAAAACAGACAGTTTTAACCTAAACAAAGGTCCTGGGATGAGCCATAACTTTGATAGTGAGCCATGATGCGCTTCACTTTCATGCCAGCAATTGTTTTATGAGCTTAGGTGTCATTTTTTATTTCAAATCCTGGATATCCCGTTTTGGCATGAAGCTACTCATATATTCCCAGATAAAACAACTGACATTAAGAAGAGGATATTACACCGACTGCAGGCCTCCACTTAACCAGCACGGTATATCAAGGTGATTTGTTCTTGGCGTGATTTGTTTCTAAACTTCAAGAAGAAATTGAATTTAAAAGCAATATTCAGAGCTGCAACTCCTTCTTTTTGAATCCACCCCAACTGAAATATTGTCTGTCTGCCTGGTGGCATGAGGCCAGAGCAGTAGTCTTAACTGTGAATTATCTCCGTTTCCTGTTTGAAATCCACAACCGGAGGCCGTCGCCAAAGCAGCACTTACTTTCTGCCCAGGTAGGCCTGAGTCACCAGGATCGCCCTTCGGTCCAGGACGGCCCTGAGAAGGAAGAAAAAACAGATGAATGGTGGGGGAAAGGTTCAGTGTGAAGGGGAGGGACAGAACATTTCTTCAACACTCAGCACTCGTTAAGATGGCAAGTTAGAAGAAACATGTTCTGCCAGTGCCACGGCGTATTCCAAGATAAACATGATGCTGTGATACTTTGCAAATGTAGCTCAAGGTGCACTGTCTGATGTGACCTTTTGAGAGACAAAATGAGGGAACATTTCAACTTAATCTGGGTACATCTTGAGAGACGGAAATCCAAGCATTGATTTATTAACATATATTGATATTAGGGTTTAAGGACCTCAACATATCAAACCTGTCACCCAGACATGAAGGAATGCGAGCCTCTGTCGTAACCATTCCACAGACTGTGAACTCCCTGCATAATAAATTGCAAAATGATCCCTTGAGCTGGTTTTGCAGAAGCATCCTGGGATTTAAGTGTCATCAACTGCCTGCGGGCTGAGGACGGGAGGAGTGTGTGTGTGTGTGTGTGTGTGTTAACGTGTCATGCTCACAGCTTCTCCTGGGATAGACAATCCGCTGGGTCCTTGAGGGCCGGGCAGACCCATGGGTCCTGGTGGTCCGATATCTCCGCGTGGGCCGATTGGTCCCTGCATCCACCAATGAAGAGAGAGAGAAAGGAGCTGATAAGGATCATTTAAACACGGAAAGAATTTGTTATTGCCGTCTCCTGATATCTGCCGTCCCAGTTCAAATATGCTACTGTTGCAATCACTGGAAGCGAGACACCACCAGGCCGTGAGGAATGCTGCTGCAACGATCGAACCGAACCTCCCCTTCCATATCAAGGGGAAAGGGAGAAAACACTCGTTCGATAAGTGGAATCAGATGTGCTTATTCTCTTCAAAGCTCTCGCACTGTAAACAATCTTTTCATCAGGAACACACACCATTGACTGGACGGTCCGACTCCCAAAAAAAAATTTCTTATATGGAAGGCACTTGGACTTTAAGTGAAAATGAGGCTTTAAAGATGATAAAGGAGATCGGAGAAATACTTACAGCAGGGCCAGCTTCTCCTCTTTCACCTCGGGGACCTTTGCTGCCAGGTGCACCCTGGGGACAGAAGAACACAGCAAGAAAGAGACAGAGAGGATAAAAGAATCAAGCCAAAGTTGCATCTGCCAGTTTCACTGAGAAAAATGTCAATCATTACAAGTCATTTTAAAATCTTGAATTCAATCTTAAAACAACAGTAAAAATCAGAAACAATTTATCCTGCATTCATTGCAACCCTTTAGTCACTTTGTTGACAATATCCACTTCAATCTTAAAACAACAGTAAAAATCAGAAACAATTTATCCTGCATTCATTGCAACCCTTTAGTCACTTTGTTGAAAATATCCACTTCCTGAAACAACTGCATGCTCATTACGTGAAATCAGAGGCTCCCTCACTCATCTTCTGGACAAATTATGTTTAAGACAAAGTGTTAAGATGGAAGGTTTCTGCAGTGAGGGGAAGGAGGAGGAGAAGAAGCTGGAGGTGCATCCGTCAGCTGTCAGAGGGGTCAGTTTGTTACGAGTGCCTCAGTCTCTGAAATGTGCACACTGCTGCTCTGCAGTTTACTTTAGCCCCCCACCCCCTTTTGAAAAATAGGCCAAGTTTTATTAGGCATGGCAAAGAAGTTTCCTGTGGTTAATGTGCCTCAGGGTATAATATTCTCCACTGTACAACATACAGTGCATAAATAATAGATTATAGACACTACATTAACCTGGTTTTTGGCCTAACAGGCAGGGCTAGAGGTCTGATTGTGGTATGTGTGTTACTGTATGTACACATAGTCCTTACCACTGGTCCCTGGGTCCCCGGGACTCCAGTGCTCTCTGAGGTGCAGGTGCAGGCGTTGGGAAGAGCAGGACACTTCGACTCATCTCTCTGGCAACAGACAAAGCACAGAGCGGTTCAACAACTTGAAGTCAACTCAAAAACTGCTCGCAGCTTTATCCTGACTGAGAAAGTGTTTGAAGGAATAGGACGGCAGGTGACAGAGAAAATATACATCAAAATTCAACTGAGTCAGCTGGGACTGATCTGCCACAAGATTCAGTATACCCGCCTAAAATATTCAACATTAGTCCTGTCCTCCATGAAAAAAGTGAGCATTTCAACAAGGTGACTGTAACCACAAGGCAACCTCAAAAAATCTTTCCAAACTGACGTGTTTACCTGAAGACCCTTTTTACCATTTAAAACCTCAGCAGTATACATGGGCTGTCCGGTACATGTACAGCATGCACTTTGGGTCAAAGAGGGAAAAATGAGAGGCAATTTTATGTTCACGTTTTTTTTCTACAGTCTCAAACAATTTAGTCAAAATCTGAGATTTAGGCCTCACCCAATGGTGGACAACTGAGAGCCAAGCCTCTGATCTGCAGTGACTTTGAGCAACACTGTCTGACAAAGAATACAAATCCAAATCTGGACTGTGGCTGATTTTCAGGGGTTGTGGGTCAGGTCTGTTGGCAATACTATGAAATTAAGCTCTTTTGTATGTAAAACCTCCAAAAAAGTCCCAAAATCAGCCTCCTGCACAGGGAGGAGAGAGGCAGTACTTTACTGGGGACCCAAGCTGGACGGGCCCTTCAATTTGATGATATGTGGGTGGGGCCAATGATAATATCTCGCTGGAATTCTTCCCAGAATTCTTAGCTGCATCCCTACTTTCAAACATAGCTCTTAAAAATGTCACTTAAAGGTGTCACTATGTGTATCATTTAATATAAATAAATATATTAATTTTAAAGCATCTATATTATACTATAAACAAACAAGAGCATTGCTGAGAAGACTGATATGCTGCATTTTACATTGTGCACCACCATGTTGTATTTGGCAGGAAATCTGCTGTATTGTTTTATGGCACAAAAGGAGATTGCTTTATGGCAAAAAAAAAAAAAAAAACAGGAAGAGGTTTCTAACACAAAGACAGCTAAAGCTTTTTAACTTTTATGTACTTTATGTACTTTTTTAGTAGTACATAATCCTGTTCTACAATCTTAACTGTAGAGTTTCAGTTTCATTATAGCTTGCTCTATCTGAGTGCATACTGGCCCTGATCCTTCTCTTGGCTCTTCAGATAAACGGACGAGAGGGGGACCAAGGAGCAACATCCACTTTATGGGAAATGGAGCCTTATTTTGAGAAATACAAGACTCATCATGACTTGCAGTCCTGGTTCTCTAGATTTGGGAGAAAAACTGTTCCTGTTACCAAATATTGACTGAGCGATCCAACAAAAAGAGCGACACAGAATGGACCTTATTTTTAGGATGTTCTGTTGGGAATGGGTGTAGCACAACACAATAAAATCTCTAGACTAAGGAAAACATTTGTCTCTTTTTTGTGCCTGGCTCTCGTTACTTAGCAAAACACTTCGTTATTATGTATAATCATTCTGTCGTCGCAGGAATATTACTTTACATCTATTGCTTTGCTGTGACTTAGTTCCTTATTCTCCTCACTACTGGATGCTTGGTGAACTGGGGATTTAAGATTATTCTAATTATTGCTGCGGTGATTGTAATTGCAATAAAATAGACACTGCACCTATTTGGCAGAGTGGTCATGTCACACAGTGCTTCGTATGTCTTGTAAGTTTCAGATTGTCTTGTAAGTTTTCTGTTGTCCACCCCAACAAAATTTTGTTGTTGGGCTGGATATTTCCTCTGAGTCCACGCTCAATAGCCTGGATTTGGATCATTTCATAATTGTCAGCAAAACACCCCAATCAAGCAGCTGTCTCTGCGCTGTAGCAATTCCGATAATAATCCACGAGGGTTGAACCCCGTCCAAAAATCTTCTGGACGTCCCACCACCATCACACTGCTCTCAGACAAAGCTGCTTTTATTTGTTAAAGTGGAGCTGGGTGTTTCTTCAGGTCTCCACCGGGGCTGAAGTGAGAAACCTCCAACCGAAAAAGGCTGGAGTCCAGAGTCTAAACAATGCAGCCGGCTCTTGTGCACATGAAAAAATAAATAATACCTCATATGAATGTAGCAGATGCCCCACTTTGTGACTGCCTGCTGTCTGAGCTGCTGCTGCACTTCCCTGAGAGAATTTGCTTGTTTTCTCTCGTTTTGGATTGATATGGTAATAAAGTGGTTGAGAGTCAACAGAATTTTGTTTTTCGATGTTCTAACTTTGCTTTGAATTAATTTCTATCTGCAGAACTCATCTAGCATGAATACAGGATAAATGTATGAAGGGGAATTTCTATATTTACTACCACTGTATTTAGCTATCACATGTCATTTTTGCTTGATTTGAGTTCTCCAGTGTATTTCCAGCACTGTATCTCATGCTGTCATTCAGTCATGTTGTATTGCTCTAATTCTCTGCTCACTGTACCTCTGCAGCTGCTGCCTCACTGCCAGGCTGCTTGCATGCGAATGATTTTAAAACAATGACGGCAGAGCACATATCAGATATAAAGAATATTGTCAAATGTAAATATGCAGAGCAATATGTGCAGTTCACTGTCTGTATTAGGTTTTTCCACCGCTGCCCTGGCTCTGCTGTCCTTGCACCATATGCATCAGTTTGTTGAAACTCTGCAGGTTGTGTGCATGCCTCTGCAAATTCCACAATATTGTATATATACTGTGTATTTTACTTGGTGATTAAAGTGAGTCCAGTTCTGATTCTGATTATGCATCTAGTCTGTTCATTGACCTACTGCCCTGCATGAGGCTCCGAGCGCGGACAGACAGGGCTGCAAATCAACAACATGCTTTCTGTGCTGAGAGCTGTTTGGACCTGCAGCTGGGTGATACTGTATAAACACAGTCATTGCCATTTTACTGTCAGGAGTCTATAATTATGTCCGCCATGTAATGTAATGTGTTGAAGAAAAAAAAAAGTCCTCAGTCCCAAAGTCTAAATACTTTTTCCAAAAAAGTTAAAGAAAAACCAGGTGGTCTAAGAGCATTCTACACACACACACATACACACATAAACACACATACACACACAGAGAGAGGCAAATGTGCACATACACACAAACAGATTGGAGCATTAGCCCTGCAGACATTTTTGGAGGCAGAAATAATCTCAGTGGTTGAGTTAAACCTCAGTGGGCAGAGCCAAAGTTTAATTCAACCAATGAGATTATTTTTACCTCCAAATGTTAGCAGAACCAAAAGTCCAACCTGCTGCAGACAACCTGTCAAGAAAGTATTCTGCATCAAGACCGTTTTTTCATTCAAATTGACATGTTGGACGGCTGCCTTCCTTTTCAATTATAGATCTGGAGCATTAAGCTGCTGAACGCTTAACAATGTGAATGTTAAAGGGAAAAAAATCAGAAATGCAAAAAATATGCCGTTTCAGTTTCAGTCGTCTGTGAAACTAATTATCAGCCTGACAGCGGAGTCCAGGACGATGCTTGTTCAACACTGTCTTCAGATGATCCGAGCACTGCCTGAAGCAGCAGAATCAACATTTTGTTAACTTTCAGGTTCAGAGATGAAACAAACAGCTTATATTGAAAGCATATGTCCAAACAGGCCACCAAAAATCCAACTATTTTCCTTATCTTACCACCCAGCTGGCTGTTTTCAGAGCATAACAGGCCTTCAGATGAGGTTGGGGAAGTTTAATCTACAGGCCAAAAAACTCACTAGCCTTTCTCCCTATTTTACCATCCAAGACAGTGTCAGAGCAGAATGGCTGGATACCTGGTGACTAACTTTCTAGCAACTCAACTGATTCATCGTTTTAGTCATTTATAGTGTAAAAATTCCAAAATGTTTCTGATTACAGCTTCAATAAGATCACTGAGATTTGCTTTGGGTTTTTTGGCTTCTGGTCAGACTGAGGAAGCGATTTGAAGACATCACTTGAGATCACTTCCCATGAACATTTGTCATTATTTTGACACTTTATACACTAAATGATTAACTGACAATGAAAATAATCAGTTGCAGCGCTGCAGCCCACGAACAACCAGCATTCATCTGGTTCAACTGCACTCAATTCAAAGGAAAAGGCTCCAGCAGACTGGGCTTCCCAAAATCTTCCATTATCAACTGCACGACAAGGAGTCCTTCCTCTTAATAATACACACTTGCCTCTGCCCACACACACACACACACACACACACACACACACACAGTCTATACTGTTCATCTTCAGGAGACTAGGCCCACAGCTTGGTATGCTGATATGTTTTGTTGCTTTCTTCTTGCTCTTTGGGGTTTTCTTACCATAGATGGAAGGTCACAGCATCTGTCCCTGCTGGTCCAGCCCAAGCTGCAGACAATATCAAACATCTGGAGCTGGAACTGTGGAAGATAATAATAATAATAATAATATAAAAAAAATAAAACATGGAAATGGTGTTGCAGCACATGTGTCTCTGATTCGCTCTTCACAGCCCCCACAGGACCGACAGGAAAACAGAGGAGAGCAGATCAGACACCAGGGGAGATACTCTCCTCGTGACCTCCTGATAATACTGCTCCAGTGCAAAATCATATCCATTTTGACACGTTGTTTAATCTACTCTGCTTTAAAGTCTTATCGTTTTAAAATACACCAAATTTTTGAGAGATTATCTCACTGGTCAAATCGCCTGTAAGATCAAAAGCCTGTGCCTGGTAGATCACTTTCTCCATGTTAACACTTCAGCATCTACACTGAGTGGCAGCTGGCTGCCAGCTTTATCCAAAATAAGAAGACTGATCTTTTCTTAATAAAAAGCTGCTAGTGGTTTTTATTATACAGCTTGTACTGCAGCTTCCCACATTTTAAAAATAAAATATCATTAACTAAATATAACTGATACAGTTAGGTTTCCCTTTGGAGCTGTTTCAGGTGAGCAAATATGGCTGCAGAGTGATAAATATACATGTATATGAATGTAATAGTACTCCATTGGATGATTTTCCATATGTAATTACTCTACAGTGACTGAATCTTCACTGATGCTTTGCTCAGTCAATATCTGACTTTTAATTACATGCAGCTGTTGCTGGGTGACTTGTGTTTGTAGCATCTGCTGATGACAAACAAAAAATTCTTTAAGAGATTAACAAAGTGTTCAAATTCTAAAATGTCAAAGTCCACATTCAGCTCTAAACCTTATGCATTAATAATATAAATGTGTTCCATGCATAGTTTCAGCTTTCCTTCTTCTTTGTGTGTGTGTGTGTGTGTGTTTTTTCATGAATGCTCCAGGTCAGGGTGCACTCACACTTGCAGATTCTCCTTTGGAGCTGATGGACTTGGACATCTTGCCCAGAACCTGGTAGCCATCGCTGGACGTGTTTCCAGCAGGCTTGATCTTATTTTCAGCCACTTCTTGGCAGTCGATGTTCAGCTTGACGTTGGTGGGGGAGACCAGGATGTGGAGCTTCAGAGAGAGAGAGAGAGAAAAGAGGAGAGAAGAGAGAGAGGGAGAGATAAGCCAGAGAGAGACAGAGACAGAGAGAGAAAAAGAAGAATAGGTTTTATTGGTGTTCTCTTTGTTCTGTGACCAAGTCTTGGGTCTGCTTTATATCCCAATGGCCTGCAAAATATTAGGTTCTGCCGGGTCTGGCGATGGTGCTGCAGCTCTGCGTGGATGTGCTGTATCCTCTCTGCTGTAGTGCTGTTTACTGAAAAACTCCTGGAATTTAAGAGCTAGTACAGAGGAAAACCACCGTTTCCTTTCCAGTCATTCAGAAGTCGTGCTGCACTATGGCAACACCACTACCAGGATTATTGGAGAAAAAAGGGGAATTAACAACACATTGTAATTTGGCTCAATTTCCACCAAAAAACACAAACAAATCCAGTGCATTCTGGGTGGTTGGAAACAGGGGAGGATTAGAAATGATGCTGTGGCATACTGCTGCTTGCCTGTAATGTGAACAATCTGAGAACTAAGAACTAAGAAAATGTGGACCCTTTAGACTCAAAGTGACAAAAATGTGCAATAATTTATTAGCAACTCTGGCTGATTGCGAAAACCAAGAAGACGCAGCCATAAAATCACATTTATTGTACACATTAGTCCTAACTTGAATCATCCCTCAGCAATTTTTCATTATAATAAATAACGAAACTTCTACAAAAATATTATTTTACATCAAAATCCCATTGCTTTCACCTCCTGGAAGACACACCTTCAATATTCTCGCCTCCCACTGGATAAAACTGCCTCTCTTTCCCCAGTGAACACCAGTATCCCATTGGTTTACACCACTGCTGCTTTGGAGTGATCAACATCCTGTTTTAACTGTAAAATACCGCAAACTGTGGAAACGAGATTCTCTCACACCGTACTACACTATTCTTCTCACTGGGGCAGAACGGCAGCTCATAACACCTCGGATGTGAACGTAAAATGACCGAGGCAGTGGCGGGATTGCCTCCAGTGATGCGCACACACACACACACACACACACACACACACCACAACGCTAAGCCTCCTCACTCAGATCAGCCTCGCCACATCTTCTCATGATGTCATCTCGCGGTAAACCATGAGCACCGCCTTACACCAACGTCTCCTCGGAGCCAAGAGGCCCTGGCCGGCCACGGTGAGTTCAGCTGCGGCCTGCTAATCACACTCTCGGTAAGCTGGAGGACGCCGCGTTACAAAGCCTCTCGGGACGGCCTGTGGCAGCGCTGGCAGCCGCAGCTGCTTGGTTGTGGTCGGCGTCTGCGGAAATGCAGAGGCATGTTTGGCTCACTGCTCGTATCTCAGACAGCAGGCCGGCTGCTCAGCAAGCTCATGGAAACAGTGAGACATCCCAGAGCTGCTCAGTGGCATTTCCACTTACACTTTACATTTCAGGCATTTAGCTGACATGGAAGAAACCAATGCATCTTTATTATGAAAGGAATTCTTCTTCTGACTTTCATCCAAACCAGATAGTTCTGTTCCTTAGCAACAGTATCTGAAGTTCCCTGTCCTCTCTCCTCTCTTCTCCCTACAAAAAGCCTGGAGAACTTCTCCACACTGTGATGCTCTTCTCTGCGTGCGCATTTTAAACTTCTGTTTGATTCATGAAGTTTTAAGGTTGTGAGATCGTCTCTCTTTAACCACCTGACCTCCCTGCTGCTGCATTTTCAATCAGAAGATTCACTGTTGTATTCCCATTGTTATGAAAGCTGCACATTCATTCAGACTGCTGAATAGATAAGTTTATTCCTTTTTCAAGAGAGCTGGATGCTCTTTCATTTTTTTTTTCCTCCAAGCCACTGAGACTTTGGTCTGATTTTCGATTTGAACATCAAACCACCGTCGATCAACAGCTTAAGGTATAAAGTTTTAACCTTCAGATCTGTTTGTTTTCAGACTGTCAGGTCAGCAGACAAAGAGTTCACATCAGGTACACAGGTGAGGCTGTTTGCTCCAAAAGCAGAGATCTACTGTTTGGAAAAAGTAACAGAGACTGTTTGGTAGCATCAAATTGTAACTTAGCAACCACTTACATTTTTCATAACGTGGGTGAGTGTATTTTACAGACTCTGAAAGCTCTGTTGGAATGAGCCTCTGACCAACCAGGCTGCTTGTGTGGAAACACCCACTGTGTCACAGGAGGTCACAGTCTTCACAGAGCTGGGCTCGTTGCAGAGTTATTAGGGTTAGGGTTGATGAATTTAATAAAAGGCCAATATAAGCCTAATACATCAGCCTAACTCTGGTTAAAATCCTATATATTTATCTTATCTCTCTCGCCTCACTTTTTCATCCCTGACCTGTCTCTGATATTGTCTGATCCATGCCTTGTCATGCAGCGAGTTAAAGCTTATGTTTATCCATTAAATGCATTTTTCTGAATCTTCCTCCTCAACAGGAAACCGTTTTATAAAGTGTCTCTAAGATATTCCAACTGATCAAATCAACCTTATTTCATTTTTTTTTATTTCTGTTATTTTTTATTTTTTATTACCAGGACAACTTCCAGTGATCTTTGAGTCCCTGAAAAGACAGTTACTGGCACATGTGATGATCTATTTCTCAAAGATCATCCAGCGGTGGTTGATAGTTAACGCAGAGCGGAGGGGAGGATCTTCACTCGCTCACTCAATCCCTGCTCAATCCCACCGTACCCAGGAGAGGCTCCGCGTGCCTCAGAGATCCACAGCAGGTCTGTCTGCCTGACTCAGCTCTGCTGTTAAACACATCTGAGGGAGGAGACGAGAGATCCGTCCGGCGCTGAGTTAACCACTTTCTATGTGCTGCGAAGGAAAAGGGATTATCTAAGCCGGAGCGTGGTGATGTGGCGTATCCGGCCTGCGAGGCAACTTGCGGCGCTCGCCACACAACAAGCCTACGAACCTGGCAGAAACTGCTGAGACAACAAACCCAAACATCAATCTCAATAGGGAGGCTGCGGTCAGACTCAAACAGGCTGACTAAATCATGTTTGTTTGTGCGACGCACTGGCAGCAAGCACCAAGTTCAATAAGTCACAGTTGGCTGCAAATCTCTGCCAATTCTATGACTGACATGCTTTTAAATCTTAATACAAACAAACAAGCTGTTTTTTGGGGGGAGGTTAATTTTACTTTTTATTTCTGGAGCAGATACAGCGTTCAGTGCATGAAAAAGCAAAAAATGGGAAAATGCAGCTCCTATGAGTGGAAAGTCCCGGGGTCAAACTCTCATGACCTCATGCGTCGCCCCTGCCGCGATGCCCTTGAGCAAGACACTGAACTCCCAGCAGCTCCAAGGTTGCTGCTTTGTGG
Source organism: Neoniphon sammara (assembly GCA_900302535.1). Classification (NCBI taxonomy): domain Eukaryota; kingdom Metazoa; phylum Chordata; class Actinopteri; order Holocentriformes; family Holocentridae; genus Neoniphon; species Neoniphon sammara. The sequence continues at coordinate 3,549 of OMKZ01051091.1, read as the reverse complement.
CTGACCTCTGACCTCACCTCTCTGATTTCCAGCCATGCCCATAAAAATCCCATCCACTGTATTCTGTGTTGACTCTGCGGCTCTGGCACTTTAATCCCGTCTGCACCGACATCTGCAGCTTTACGCAACGACCAGCAGACAGTGTGTGACACGTTCGACTGTCTCTCACCTGGAGTGTCATGGTCTAACAGTAAATTATGTTACTGCATGGATGACTGACTGAAATCAGCAACATGCATGGGCAAGATCAAATTTTTCAAAACAATTTTTTGGTGTTGCATACCTTTCTTGCCTTAAGCCCTATTCACACAGGACTGGGACTGTATGGAGAACACATGCAATTAATGCATCATCCCCCTTAATACAGAACAATAACATTTGCTGAAATGAGCTGATTTGCAGTGATTTCAAGATTTTACACTTTGCTCCTTCTGGTTTAGCAAATCCAAACTTGAAATTCATGCCAAAAATGTATTCAAACCTCCCTCTAATTCCACTAACTTCCTCCATTTTTCATGACGGGGAAGAGACAAAACACACATCCCAAAGAAGAGAAAAAAAATTTCAGGTCAAAAACAAATGAATGTTGAAGTTATCTAGCGGAAAAGTATTATCAGGGTAGAAAAATGTGTGATTTGTGATTAATTTTTACTTTACAAATAACTTGGTCGATTCACATGGGATTAAAATCACATGCAGTCTCCATAATTGTTATAAATCACTGGACATCCCAAAGTAATACTTGTCCTGGGCTTCAGAGTCTGAGCCTCCCTCTGTCCATTCATCTCTCACCCTGAGCACAGCAGGACAAACCCTGGAGGGGAAGCAGCATACATAACCACGCTGGGAGGTAAACCACAAAGCAGACTCTGCTGCAGCAAGAATCCCCCTGCGGTCAGCTACCAGAGGCAACGGAGGCGAGACTCAGGCCTCCGCTCCAAAACTCAGGCCGAGCCAAGAGGAGAGGGAAGGGGAAAAATGAAGGGAGAGAAGAGAGCAGTGCCTCCCCTCCCTCATGCTGGTGTTACTCAGCCCCTCTCTGATGTAATTGTTTAATAGCAATAGCAGTGACCCAATATTTTCCAGGCTCGCGCGCCAGCACAGGGACTGCAGCGCATTTTTAATGGTCCCCCCCTCCCCGAAAAGCTTATGGATTCTTGTGAAAAGTTTGCGATACAGTTGCACGGTTGTCCGCACCGCTTTCCCCAGCAGTATGTCTTGTAAATGACTCTGTCCACAGCACCCTGCGACGACCTTCGCCATGTAACACATTCCCTCTGTTTGGAAACTTGGAAAAATTAAGGAGTGCTTCACTGCAGCTCCTCATGCAAAGGGAGAATGTGCTTCGAGTCACTCCTTTGTGCCTCCCACCAAAGTCTCCTTATTCAGGTCGGGCCAAAAAGTAGTCAAAGCTTCACTGGTTAGGTTCCATAGCATAGACTGCACCAGCTGCCATCAGATGAAAAGCACGAATTTGGGGGGAAAAAAAATCAGAATGGAAGGGCAGAGAGCTTATTTTATCGCCGGAGCACATGCAGTTTTGAAATTATACAGTGGGGTTTTTAACAGGTTTCAAGGCTCCAACGACAGGATTTGAAGCCCACTTGATACACAGATAACCTTGATAACTATTCTGCAAGAAAAAAAGGAAAGCATGATTCTTCGTCCTGCTCGGCCACACCTGCAGCTGGACAGTCACCAAGCAGGATAAGTTCAGCTTAGGTCAGACTGTCTGCAGATAAGTTATAACATGCATGCAGGCTAACAGAAGACTGATGTCTGCCTCCGTCGCTTGATTAGAGAGTCTGAACTGTATCTAATCAATGAAAACGGCACGCTCAGTTTCCACTGATCGAGCCTCATGTAACGCTGCGTTTCACAACCGGAGCGGACCATCTGTTTGTCGAAGCAGACATAACTCTGAGGAGCACATGTCTGTAGCTGTATGTGAGGTGGGCCGCCTGTAATATACAGCACATTTGGAATGCCAGGCACGCACAGTATCTGTATAACCTCGGGACGTCTGACGAGAACAAAGGAGGGCGCTTTGATTGATGTGCCACGCCTGCGGCTGCCAGCCCTGAGAAATGTTACATAATTGTTATGCAATTCATATTCTATTAAATCTAAATATGAGACCTTTTAGTACTCTGGACTGGACTCTCACCGATGTTACCCTCCATAAAAATGCTGCTTCAAACAAATTTCCTCCAACTTTGCATGCACTTGAAGTGTGTTTAGTCTGCTGTCTATACATCCTGTCTGAGGTCTGGTTATGTTTTGCCATCCACCAAGTTTGTCAGTCCAATATCCTGCGATTATCATTATGTACACGCACTCCTCCAACATAAATGAATGATGAGGCGTCTGCCTGATGACCATTACCGTGAGTGTTATTCAGCTTAAGTCCAGTGTATTCCCCACAGTCGTGCTCTGTTTACCTTGTGGAAGCTTCCATGGAAGATTTTCTTCACTCGATCGTTGTCAAAAGTGACTCTCTGGATCTCGCCCCGCTCGTCTTTGTTATAAAACGACACCGTCTGGCTGGAGGCTGAGGAGAGGGACAGACAAGGCTTACACACTGCTCTCTTTATTTCTGCAAATACTCAATACTGCATTGTCAGGGCAGTCTGCATATTTTGTCTTTCCTCAGCTGCTCGAACAAAAAAATCGCAAGAGTTTTTGTCTTACTTTATTCATGCGAATTAAGTTTAAAAATAGCACTAACCAAGCAAATCCTCCCTTCATCACCAACTGCAAACCCAAATTTTGTATTTCAGCTTGAACGCCAATCTATGAACGCTGAACCTTTATGCGCTTTAGCCTGTTTAGCATTCTCTGATCTGATTTGAGTTTTCAGGAAGGAAATCCCTTCACTTGCTTGTCTGACTTGTAAGGATGCCTGCATCTTATACCAATGACAGCAGCCACTGTGAATGGATAAAGCCTTTGCACAAATTCTATGCAACCACCCAAATCATTTTACATGTTTTACAGTAATTTGGTGGTGAAACAGGTGTGATCTCAATGTGCAAATAAATTAACTGTGAGCTAAAGAATGAGATTTACAGTACATGTGCATGGCCATGACAGGCACAAAGAGGCTTTATTTTGTTCACCAGCTTGGCATTAGATCATTGCATATTTAGTAAATAGCATGCCCTTCTGATCTGGTCATGTTGGGGATCTGGTGCACGCTTCTTTCCTTAGTCTGGTCCTCAGTGTCATGCAAGGGATTCTCATACTAGAACCAGGACAAAACAATCCTCACTGGGGGACTGTTCACTGGAGCCAAGCAGACAGACTTGGTGAAAAGCTCTGGTGCAAATTCAGGGCTTTACGAGAGCCAGCTGAGCCCGGCTGATGACACGGGATTGTTGTGGTGCAGGAGTCAGCATGGTTATCGACTGGGACCAAAGCAGCCTCAGGCCACTGGAGGCCCATTACACTCCATTCAGCTCTTTTCATGAAAAGATATGCCGCAATGAGGCACAGCTGCTCAACATCTCCTTGCTGTGTGGTTTATGCCAGCGCCTTCTGCCCGCAAGT
>OMKZ01051090.1:0-18049 GCA_900302535.1 Neoniphon sammara | reverse complement strand
GAGCCCTCTGTGCTCACACGCTGTTTAACTCTATATCAGCTAACTGACTGGCTGAATGTCTGGGAGGCGTGTGTGTGTGTGTCTGTGTGTGTGTGTGTTTGCCCGCCCCCACCTACCTGCCAATTCCTGCAGTCAAGCAGTGTATTATTGATCAGCTCTCTGTATGTGGTGTGTGCTGTGTGTGTGTGTGTGGTTTTCCACTAAGAACGATGACTGCAGCTGTTATGTTTGCAGACGTAGCAGGGCTCCGTCCCCCACAGCTCAACAAGAAAAAAGGCTGTACGCCATGGCTCTTACAAAAAAAAAAAAAAAACATCTTTTTTTCCCCCGCCTGTTTTGGCAGACCCAAATGAATATAAGCTTATAAGAGAAGAACTGTAAGGCCAAAATGCACGTATGAGGCCCTGTTTGAAAGGCAACATTATTAAGTTTTGGAAAATGTGCTCATTTAGTATGAGGCTAAAACACACTTGATAACATTCTTTATTTTGACTGTAGTTAGTCTGGTGTCGCCTCATGTCCAATACCAGTTTTACACCAAGCTGGGGGGGTTTTACAGTTTTTTTAACCCAAAAAATGTTCACATCATCAAAAGTCCCAGGTAGCATATTCCACCTCCAGATTAACTGATGTCACAATCTTCCAACCTGTATGAAATGCAGCATTTTCGCTCATTACAACTGCTCTATGAACATAAGTCAGAGCTCAATCCAAGACATGGTGATTTGATTTATAATATTACATAGGTTAAAGTCACACTTATTGTGTGTGACCCGTTTACACCTCTGCAGATCAAAACCAATAATTACCCAGGACTGTTGCAGGCTTCAGAACGTGCGACTAAAATGTCAGGATAACCTGTTCACACTGAGCTCAAGTCCTTGATGGCAGTGGGATTTTAGATGAGTGTTAAAGGGGTACATTGCATCATCATTGTTCTATAATCATGGTAGAAAGTGTTTTCTCAGGTATTATTACTGTGTTTAACTTCACACTGCCATTGTGGTGCACAGCCACAATGTGAGCTGAGATCATTGAGGTCATACTCTCTGCGGGCGATAGATTTTATACCAAATAGTAAATAAGATTTGCCTGTCCTCCATCTGCCTTTGTAATTTGGGCAAATTGCTGAATCATTGAAAGACAGATGAAACAAAACCAGGATGCTCAGCTGGACTTGACCTTGAAAAAAGTACATGAGATACATTTGGTGACCTCTGAAACATCATGTGGACGAGCATGCAGGATGCCACAGCGCTCTTGTTCATATTTGCCTTTGTGTTTTCCTTCTCCCTCTCAGGCCATAGGAAACGCAAAGACCACCAGGAACGACAACAGCAGTCGTTTTGGGAAATACATTGAGATCGGCTTCGACAATCGTTACCGCATCATCGGCGCCAACATGAGGACATATCTGCTGGAGAAATCACGAGTGGTGTTTCAGGTGAGCAGCAGACACCCACCCACATGTTTACATAGACACACACACATATCACTGTTACACTACTTTTCAACTGACTTACTTTAATTACTTTTTACGATACAGTCCATTAACCCTGCTTTAGCACTCAGCACTACATACACAAACTCAATATTTACAGAAACTTAATTCTTATTCTAAATGTGACCCCTAAATCCTAACAGCCCTTTTCCTGATGAGGTCTGGACACCTCAAGACTTCTGTCCAGCTGGACTTAGTGGTGCTGAGTGGCGCTCCCACAGCCTCTGTCAGAGCCCCAAAGACCTCTGTAACACATCGTACCCACGTTGAAGCGAGAGAGACGTTTCTCTTACTGATCTTAAAGGAAAATCTCAGCTTAAAGAACATGAACACTATTTAAAACCTTGAAATGGTGAATTACATTGTGTTTCTCGTGCAGTTTTATTGTGCTTCTGTTAATCTGTGGCTAACGAGGCAAACGCAAATCCACTGGCATCATTGAGAGATCTAATAAGCACTGCTACCGTGGTGTTTTAATAGAGGAAAAAAGCTGTCAGGTTTCAAGGTCAACCCCTAAAAATAAATCAGCAAGGTCTTTCTTGCAGACTGAGTAATTTGTAACAGTGTTTAACAAACATACAGGGAGAAATCCAGCACAGAACAGGGAGAGCACACTACTTTCTCCCATTAAGATGATGTTACATCTTAAAGCAACAAAATGGCACTAAAAACGCAATGTAATTTACCCATTCCTGTTTTTAAGCGATGTGGTTTAGGGTGAAAGTTCCCTTTAAAGCCTGTCAGCAGTCATGTGCTAACGTCAGAGTCCGTCCTGGGTCTGCTGGTCGGCACCAAGATGGCTGCATGCCAGCAGAAACCAGTGACTTAAAGTCTGCTGCCTGATTTTGAACCATTAGATTGTTGAACTGCTACGAGGAAACATAAATACCCCAATTAAGATCTAATCATTATGTTATAGCTGACTTAAAAATTACAGCTGAGGTTATGAACTCACTAACGCTCAGTTTTAGCAGAATTAAATTTGTAAAGTGTGTGTTGGGCCTGGCCAATACTTAAACCCTGCCAGCTCCCCACCCCATCGAAACTTGGCTTCAGAAACACACTTCTTTCCAGCCTCTGGGTCTGGCTGTGGGCCTTTTCCTCTGAAACTTAGGCAAGGGAGTATTATGATGATGGTGGTGATGGATGAGGCAATATGGCACGTAAAACACACATCCACACCCTCACTTCACCACAGCCTTACTCAGAAGCTCATTGGCTTCCAGCAGGATAGTGAGAGATCTGATCTGAAGAAAGAGAGGGAATCACAAGCATAGTTGCACTGTGGTGCATGCAGAAGCGCACACACACACACACACACACACACACACACACACAGCAAGACAGCTGGGTCATGAGCTCTGCTGTGTTGTAACAGGCAGTTTGTTATCACCTGCTCTCCTGGCTGTTTGACCTCTCATTACGAGGTTCCTATAGCTTTAACACTCCCCTTTCAGTTGGAGGAGAAAGAGTGCTGTGTGTTTGTGTGTGTGTGTGTGTGTGTGTCTTACAAAAGTATCATAGGTGCACTTTTTGATCAACCTTAAAGGAAAAATCCCCACTTTGATTCTCCTACACTGTTATGTCTCATCATCATCATCATCATGAGTTATTTTGTGACGCAGTGTTGAGTTTTACTTATTTTGGCCTGTCTTCTCCTGCAGCCTGCCTCATCCACTTCTGCCTCAGTTAGTGATTTCCTACATCTGTCAGAATGACTGTCAACAAACCTCAGCAGGTTTTATGTTTAGATGGAGACAACAATAGCAAGCTCTGCAATTGGGAAAAAAAAAACGGCTCACAGTGTCTTGTAGCTGCATTGCATTGTGGTTTATTGATCCTACTATTGGTGGAGAAATTTGACTTGTGATAGATTTCTCCTTGTATGATTATTGAATGTTGGTGTTGGTCTAGAAAGAGTCCTTTGCTGACACCAAAACCTCACATTTACCATTTGAAATTATAGACAGGTGGACATTGTTCTCCTATTAAAATCCATTTTAGTTGTGTTGGAAATATGTTGGTGACATCACATCACCTACATCCAACCAGCTATGCATGAAAACAGAAAAAATACTCCACCAGACAGAGAAATTGACAGAGCAATTAGGTGTGTCAGTGTTTTAAGGGAGCGTTTTTCATTCAGTCGTAATCCATATAAATAAATAAATTATTTTCCATTTAACCTAACACTGATTATAATCCGACAATTGTCTTTTTTGAAAGGCGAGACGTTCAAAATGCTTTTACTTTGAAAGATTTTGCTTATTTTTGTATCCTTGAAGTTCTCACAAGTATAAAGAAATGCCATAAAACAGCCAGTCTGTTCCCTCACATCGTCAGTAGGACTAACTGATAACTGTGAGTCCAGCTTTGGCTTCCCGCAGGGCAGAAGAATTGCGCTACAGTAACTTCCTTACCCACAAAAACAAGCAGGAGGAGAAGGGGTAAACCTAACCTGTAACAATCCATCTGTCACGCCGGGTTGCATCTTTCTTCCTGGTTTCTTTTCATTGTCAAAGGCTTTTCTTCCCTCCGCAGGTCTTTCTTTCTCACAGTGTTTTTCTTTTCATTTCCATTCCTTCTTCCCTCATATCATGTCACTGTGTGTTCAGCGGGTGTGTTTTCTCACTGGTGGAGGCAGTAGCACGTCTGTAGATAGTCTCTAGATAAAGAACAAGGACATTTTATTATCTCTACACACTTATACACATACACACACACATACACACACATACACACACAGTTGTAGACAGCACTGTTGAGGAATGAGGATGTTAATGCAAAGCGTTTCTGCGTTCTTTCTTGCATTTCTCACATGCTTGACTCCGGCAACGCCCCTGTGTGTGTGTGTGTGTGTGTGTGTGTGTGTGTGTGTGTGTGTGTGTGTGTGTATGGGTGTACTAGTGCCAATGTAGGGCACAGGTAAAAGACGTAGAAAGCTTGAGACCATGACATTTTGTGTCCAGTTTTACACAAGTCAAGCTTTATTTACCTGCTCCCTAACAGGATTTACTGGATTTTTGTGACAGTAAATGCTGTCAAAAGCTGAAGATTTTGTTGTTTGTTTTTATGGTCTATCACTATGGTGCAAGGTTTGTGGGACATTGTGTCGACGCGGTGCTGTCTGTCTGAATGTAGTCACATTCCTGTGAACGCAGCAACACGAGATATAAACTTTACGCTTACATCAGCCGTTCCCCCTATAGAGAAGATGACCTGATTAGATTTTGAAGCACCTTGCTGCTTAGATTTGCATATGAGTGATTTTTTTTCAAAACTACTATAACCCCTCAGTATTTTAAAATGTCAATACTATGTGAATGCAAGAGTGTTGACATAGAAATATTAGCAATATAATGCATTAATTAGTGTCTTTAATGGCCACATTAGCATAATCCATCATGTTTCAGATGGTGATTATGAGGCAGCTCAAGTGCTTTTTAGGTCATTATTTTGATATGGTTTAACATGAAAATCGATTACTATGAAGTTATTTTAACTTCATAATTACAGCCCATAATCAAAAAGCTGAGTGCCTTTTTGGGAATTATGTTTCACTTGAAAATCTCAGTCATGATGAGTTGACAGCCGCAGCAATCAAATCAGTTGATGCGGTTTCAGAAGAACAGGTCAAGAGATAATTATAAAAAGCAAATGCAAATAGGTGTGAATGTGAAACACAACGTCGCTGTCAAAGAACAAGCCTGCTCAGATGCCTTTGGATAATGGGGGGGAAAAATGTCTGTGACAAGGACCAACTGGCTGAAGAGCCAATCCAACGTTATGAATGGGCGGTGCATCTAATGAACTGTCAGAGTGTTTATGCAATCTGTTGTGAGCGACTGACAGTTCCCTCACAATGTGCATCTTTGTGCTTTTTCCAGGCGGATGAGGAGAGGAATTACCATATCTTCTATCAGCTGTGTGCATCAGCCCATCTGCCTGAGCTCAAGGCTCTGAAGCTCAGTAAGTCGCATTCATTCAAGCACACACACACACACACACACACATACACACACACACAGCTGCACAGTTAACTGTGGCTCCACTTAGGGCTGAGTCTTGCCAACAACTTTGCAATACGATATGTATCATGATACAGAGGCCACGATATGATACACATCACGATGCACATTGAGACTGAATATTGACCATGTGCCACACAGAACAAGAACAATTAAGGCCCACAGAGATCTTAAAAGTAACAAATAAAATATTCTGTTTTTAAACCCACAGTTTGTTTGCTCAGTTGACCTTCGTCAGCTGTGTGGTTTATAAACGCAACGCACATCCTGGATTTTTTCACCTGCAGTCGGTGCAAACGTGGCCTCAACAGGATTAAAAAAATAAAATTAAATAAAAAAAAAAAAACAGTGATGGTCAATTGAGCTGGACAAGGAATGGAGTGATGGATTACAAGTAGGGAGAACAAACATTTTTTAAAGTTTCTGAATCACTGCAACCACAAGAGGCTCTTCATCATACACCAACATACCGCGGACAGACACACAGACACACACATCATCTCCTGGCAGAGATAAAAAATCTCACATAAAATCTGCAGTGAACGCTGTAAGGTGTCAAAGAGCAGATTTCATGTCCTTGTAGATGCATCAGATGTTATTAATGGGACAGGCGAGCTTCAGCATCTCTGTGGTTAAGCTCCGACCGGGTGCTGTGTCAGAGCGCTCCCACTGTGGACATGCACCTGCTCACCCTGCTCCTCATCATGGGACACACACACACACACACACACACACACACTCACACACACAGCTGCTGTCTTCTCTATTCCTGCTGACTTCCTGGCTCAGTAAATGGAGGGTTGTCACAGTCATATCAGGGCCTCTTGTTGCCAGGCAACAGGCCATGCTTTAACTCAGTGTAAATGAATTGATTTAAGCAACAGACTGTGGGAAATAAGAGTTGCGTCATCCTTAGACACAAGTCTTCATGATTTCACTTTCCTCTAATGACCATGAGTCATCTGCAGAATCTTATCAACGTGTGTGTGTGTGTGTGTGTGTGTGTGTGTGTGTGTGTGTGTGTATGAGTGAGAGAGAGAGCGAGAGGGAGAGAGAGAGAATAGACGGCTTTCACCTACTTTGCTTTGATTTTACTCGGCACACATCTGTAGACGTTAATTGATCTGACAAAAAATAAAATATCATGTTAGTTTTCCATGCGGCCCTGCATGCTTGAATAAGACAAATATTCAAACTGCTCATAGAGAATATATTCCTCTAAATTCCACTCTGTCTCCCTTCAGGCAGCGCCAACGACTTCCTGTACACCCGGCAGGGCCGCAGCCCGGTCATCGAGGGGGTGGACGACACCAAGGAGCTGTGCACTACTCGCAACGCCTTCACACTGCTGGGTAACACACACATACACAAATAAATACTTCCACACACAAACACTGTGCAGTTCAGTAGTTGAGAATGTTGCATTGTGGGTCTAATGCATGTCTGTGGAAACTCAGCTGGCAGGTGGATATTATTAAATGAGGTAAACAGGGGATCGCCCGTCAACTTGTCCATACTCTTGATCTAACCACCGTATTTACTTTTACATTTTTGACTTATCAACTGCAGCAGCAGAGTAAGCTGAAGCTCCAAGATCACCAAACATTACAAGTAACCACAATGGCCACCAAAGGCAAATAGCGAAAACACTTTGGTTGCTTTAAAATGTAAAGGTCATTGCCAGGGTTTACATTTTGTCCCCATAAATGCAAGTAAGTGACCTGGTAGCAATTTCTAGACCAGCAATACGTTTGACAAAACAATAAACTTACAGGACATAAAAATGTAATTTTTTGATTGTAGGGATGACTATATATGTTTTTCACAGCAGCCATTTTGACATGAAATAGCAGGCAAACACAGGTGTTATCGATGACAGTAATTAAGGTCCATAAATTTAACCTTAATTACTGTCATTAAAACCTGTGTTTACCTGCTATTTCATGTTAAAATGGCTGCTGTGAAAAAGGTCAGTTGGTGCTTTCATAAGATATTTACACAGAAGAGGTTTTTGATAAACTGTCATTAGTAATGTGGTTATAATGACCAAGCAGGTAGATGCAAATGAAGAACAGTTAGTAAAGTCAAATCAGTTCAGCATTGGCTGAACTGATTTGACTCCTTTTACTGTAATCCAGCCTTTACAACAAGGAAAAAACAACACGTATGACATTTTAAATATCCAAAATCCCAGATGATATGTAGTCTCATATCTTGATATTGATATAATATTAATATATCGTGCAGCCCCACAGCAGGAGTGAAATATTCCCTTCCCACCTAGGAGGAACATGTACAGTCTCAGGTTGTTGTTGTTGTTGATCTTTTAGTATTTTCCATGACTGAATAGTCTAATATTCTGTTTAACGTTTACCTCTACTATATATGACGAGCACGATCAGGCATGACCTCACAGACACTTACCATTGTATAGATCAACTCTACATGTTTGATTTTTGTAGTCTTTCCAGCAAAACATATTGTTAACACTGTGGCTAAAAGTGTAAAAAACAAAAAAGAAAAAGCCAAATCCAATTTGCAAAGTTCATTTTGGGACTCAACCCTAACAGCCAGCCAGGAAATGACTCTCTGTTCCAATGTGGAGTAAGAAAGTGGGAGAAAATATGAAAATGTAAAGTTAAATGTCAGGTGTTTGTCTCATGCTTTTGCCAACAACAGCCAAAGTCAGTTTCCTCTCAGTCATTCATTTCCTGCTCCACATGATGACATTTATGCTAATTCTGCATGTGAGATCCGGTCATCACAAGTCTTGCACAATTGGCAAATTGGGATGTCTTTGTCAGTCCTTATCAGGAAAGGAGCTTATTTAGGTTTGGGGTTTACAGTGTGGTTACAGCGATTTGGGATCATTTCAGGCTAAGGGGAAGGTTGTGTAGGAAGTGTAGGCATGTTTGCAGGGGCTAAGATAAGGGTTAATACAGTGAATCTTAGTGAACTGAATATTTTCACAAGTCTCACCAATGTGCGTGTGTTTATGTGTCTTTCTTTTGCAGGTATAAATGAGTCGTATCAGATGGGGCTGTTCCAGGTCCTGGCTGCTATCCTTCATCTGGGAAATGTTGAGATCAAGGACAAAGATTCAGACAGCAGCATCATTGCTGTGAGGACATTATTGACTTATTAACTATTACTGTAGTGACCATCAGTGGGAGACGTATTGAAGGAATAGCTTGACTGCAGACATCCCGTCCTAGAACAGATGATTTCAGGGAGGCTGACCCAACAATTCCAGTTGTGCATTACAATCAAAACTGCACTCATTTTTATCACGCATCATCACAACCGTGTTACTGTCACATTTTCTTTGTTTCCAACATTTAGACCAGTCTAAATGTTGGAAACATATGGCTTAACATACCACTTCTGTCAGCAACCAAGAGATAGAAACAAGTTCAGCAGATGTCTCAAGATATGGTAGCCTGTGATGGACAAAAATGTAAAAATCACATATTTAGAGCAGAACAATAAATATATCACCGTGTGCATTAATACTGCTTTGTCATTGGCTGTTTTGCCTTTTTTGTGCTTTGGGACAGCAAAATCTTCCTTAATGCACATATAAATCCTTCCTTTGGTGGCGTTTTCACATCAGCAGTGCCTTCTCTATCTGTGACTGAAGCCTCAGTTAACAGGGCTTTTGCAAAGTAATTCGGTTGTTGGGATCAGTTTCAGTTTTGCATTAACACATTTGTCAAAGGGTAAAAGTAAGAATAAAGAAAAGTTTTGTAAATGAGGAAGTAGATGACATTTTCCTCAGTTTCTGGACACTGACAGTCCACATCCCTTCTCTCTCTGCTGTAGCCCAACAACCGCCACCTGACGGCGTTCTGCGACCTGGTGGGCGTGACCTACCAGGACATGTCCCAGTGGCTGTGCCACCGGAAGCTGAAGACCGCCACGGAAACGTACATCAAGCCCCTCCCTCGTATCCAGGCCACCAACGCCCGTGACGCCCTGTCCAAGCATATCTACGCCAAGCTGTTCAACTGGATAGTGGAGCACGTCAACAAGGCTCTGATCACCAACATCAAGCAGCACTCCTTCATCGGGGTCCTCGACATCTACGGGTATGTCTGTGCAGATTTGTGGTTGTTGTGTATTACGTGAAAAGGAAAGCTTCTCAGTTTCGGCTTTTAAAAGAGATAATTTCCCAGTCTAGTGCAGTTTGTCCATCCACATAGTTTCTCCCATGTCTCCCTTCACTCCAATACAGTGGGGCTGGATGTCAAAAATTTGCATGTAAAAAAACAACAGCTTCTTAAAAAAATTAAAAAAAACAATGACAATGGCACACGGTATAATCCATAGCCCTAAGGGGCGAAGAGTTTCACTGGTAACTATTTCCTGCCAAAGATTACCAGTAAACTATATCTATTTGCCCCATATTTGTTCTCACTGGAGCCAGATTTTGGGTGAATTATACCTTTTATATGTCATTCAAATTCCTTAGGACAGAAAGTCATTCTGCCATGGAACTGAGTGAAGTCGTACTGATTTAATCTGTATCGTAAAGTATCGATTCGATTTTTGAATTCATTGACCGAGTGTTTCTTTACAAAATATGTCATTATCCCATTGACTCTCATTTTGTTTTTTTTCCCTTTTCTGCTTCCAACCAGGTTTGAGACATTTGAGATCAACAGCTTCGAGCAGTTCTGTATTAACTACGCCAACGAGAAACTCCAGCAACAATTCAATATGGTGAGTGACATGCGTCCTGCCTGTTCAACTGCACACTGTGTTCGAGAATATTAAATAACGTTAGGTTTCTGATTATGTGGATGTCAGACTTATTATTCTTGGTAAAGAGACTGATGTCAAAATATAATGTCAGGTAGCAGCAGGTTTCGCTCAGAAAGGGGCCAGCGGAACTTACTGTGGAACATTTTAGAGGTTTTGTGGGTTTAATTTCTTTAATGAGAGAGTTGCCTCTGCGTAAGGTTAATTATATATGAACATTCAACGCTTTTAATATCAAAGCAAGGTTTCTATACTGTTGTTTGTCCTGGGTTACATATCAGGGATGACGCATCTAATCCTTTTTTGAACTTATTTGGTACAACTGCATAGTTAATCCCCTGATTTTATGTGTGTGTGTGTGTGTGTGTGTGTGTGTGTGTGTGTGTGTGTGTGTGTGTGTGTGGACACCCACAGCATGTGTTCAAGCTGGAGCAGGAAGAGTACATGAAGGAGCAGATCCCGTGGACTCTGATTGATTTCTATGACAACCAGCCCTGCATTAACCTCATCGAGGCCAAAATGGGCATCCTGGACCTGCTGGACGAGGAGTGCAAAGTACTTTTCCGATGCTTCACATGCTTTAATTGAATCCACCAAAATCAAATTACATTAGATTAAACTATTTTAGAAGGTTAGCAAGGGTTAAAGACATTTAAGGACACGGAAATCATTTTTTCACGTTTGAAGGTAGACTTTCAAGCAGCAAAGTGATGTTATATCGATGCAAATTGTGGCTCGTTCATGCAGACTTTTCAGAAGACTGGCTTATCCTGCCTTTGTTTGCAGTGATGAAAAAATCAGGCTATGCATAAATGCAGTGGAGCAGAAGCTGAGAACTTAGTGACAGACAGACAGTTACGTAAGACTTGATGACATAAATGCTGGTGTTAGAAACAATAACGGCTCTCTCATATGTGTAGATGAGAAGGAAATGGGAAGTAAATCCACTCTCTGTACTGAGTCAGAGAGCTCGTGGTGGAAAGTTTGAGCCCATCTGTCCACTCACACCCACGTTTACCTGTCGGTGGCTCCCACCACTCTGCACACCTGCTTCTGACTGCAGCAAACACACAAACACAGTTCACCCGCATCAGGAAACCCGGCATCAAGCCATGACCAAGCTCCTCTCTGCTCGTGCTTTCCTTTCATGTTTGTGCAGAGATAATGAATTGGAGATGCTGCTCATCACCGGATGATCTTATTTTATGCTTTTTCGTGTCGCCACATTATTTTTCTAGTGATGGTTACAAAATTGCTAATTTGATACTGAGTGCCTCCAGCTCTGCTGAATCTGTCTCTAATTTTTGATTCAGGTTCACAGTTTGATTGCTTATTGTTTTGTTTTGTTTTTGAGTCAGTACAGGCTGTTTCAAAGGCCTCTAATGGACAGAAAGGGCATTTTTACTCATAGCTCAAAGTCATTTACTTTTTAATTATATTCATTCATTTCTTACATTTTACAGTTTACAGCCAACCAAAAGTAAAAGTCCACACAACACTATAACACAGTAATGAAAACACAAAACAGATAGGTTTGAATCAATAAAAAATGCCTTATTGGAATAAGAAAAAAGTCCTGTGAATGTTCAAAATATTAATAACAGTTTTTTTATGAAATGTGATGACATCACTCCAGGTAAAAGACATTATCACAAATTGATTTCCCTTATTAAATCCAATCACGAAGGAGGTAAAGTTGATATAGAGAAAAGTGGATGTGTAGAAAACGCTTTTTAAAGTTAGAGACAGTTGAGATGTAGATTGTGCAAACAGGGCTGCAACTCAATAACAGGAAGATGTCCCTAATATTTTTACATTCAGTATATATTTACAGGCAGAGGATGGCTGTGCACCACATCTTTTTGTCCTGATTGTTTCCACTTAGCAGCACTTCTCTGGTATCATCAAAATAATAGGTTAATATACTGATCTGATAATATGTCCTGCCTGTCTGTGTTGCAGATGCCTAAAGGGTCTGATGACTCCTGGGCTCAGAAGCTGTACAACACCCACCTGAAGACGTGCTCTCTGTTTGAGAAGCCGCGCATGTCCAACCGGGCCTTCATCATCCAGCATTTTGCTGACAAGGTGGGCTTGACTGATGTTTTGTGACCAGCGCTTTTTGTGTCTATTTATTATGAGATTAAGATTCAATTTGTTAGTCTTTCGTTGAGAATCTTTTCCTGGGTTGGTCCTGGATTCATGTTGAGCCCGGTAACCTCCTGGCTGCGTGTGGAGGAGCGTTGTAGGAAATCTGGAGGATCAATGACTTTTTATTTCTGCTACCACCGTATCTACACAAAATGGGTGAAGTGTTCGGACCACCTGCATGTGTGTGTGTTTGTACCCAGTGTCAGTCAGAGTGGTCTAATAGGCTCCACGTCCCCTGATGAGGCGTCATTTGACCCAGTATTTCCCGTGTCTGTTTTTAGATCCTCATTCTTAGGTTACAGATATAAACGGGTCAAGGACTAGCGCAGGCTTTCCCATGATATTAAAAGAGGATCCCTTGGAAAAAAACAAAATGTTACAATAATTAATACTGGTGGCTCCAAACAAGCATGAACAATTTTTAGGGCGGTTTTTAACACATTTCCTTCTGTTTGAGATTTTTGTGTTTGCATTATATGTATATATATATATTTTAATTCAATAAAAACATTTGAATAATAGTTTTTAGACACTGAAAACCCCTCACACCAGATAGAATTACTCTAAACGTAAGGACAATGTGAAATATCGATTATGTGAATGATTATATCTATATTTGAAATGTTAGTGTCAGAGAATTTTTTGACGGGATTATGGGAGCATCTCCAGTATGAAGAAGCCTGGCAGTGAGAGTATTTGGCACCATGAGTGATCCCATTCTCAGAAGAATAGCTTGCATACCAAAAACCAAGAAGTTTCTAAGTATGTTTTTATGTGTGTCTCTCATCCCGCTGAGGAAAATTTCAAAACATCAGTCAGCCCTGATGTGGAAACGGGGCGATTTAAGTTCAGTTTTAGAACTAGGACTGGGTTTGGTGAGGTTAGTACCTGCAGGAGTGAGATCAGGAACTCATAAAATGCAGAGGGAAAACAATAATCTTCTGTCAGAACTGAATCACATCAGTCGAATGTCCTCACAAGTATAGTAACACAAACATGATTTCATGTTGCCGAGCAGGTAGAATACCAGTGTGAAGGTTTCCTGGAAAAGAACAAGGACACGGTGAATGAGGAACAGATCAATGTGCTGAAGGCCAGCAAGGTGAGTGGTAACAAAATACACACACACACACACACACACACACACACACACACAAAAGCAGATCCTTGCCACCCTTTCAAGCAAAAATCAATCAAACAAAAGGAAAAGAGGAATTTATGTTCTCTTAATGGCTTGTTGGCATTATTGGCAGTATAGTCTGATGAGTAGCGCGTATTTATCTTTTAATGTGTCAAATGTCAGTGGAACAAAACTGACCGAACAAAAATCAAAATGTTGAAGTGTCTGTATCACCTCAAGGCTCAGGGAGACAGCGCCCCCCGCTGGTTCAATGATAACATGATAATGAAGACAGAATGAACCCTGTGGAGCTATTGTTGGAGAGGGTTTAGTTATATTTACACAAAATAGAACACACACACACACACACACACACACACACACACACAAGCTGGAAGATTCTGTTGGATAAACATTACCTACAGAGGACAGTCTTGATCACAGTCCACAAATATTTCACTTTATTTCACAGATGAATGTTGCTCTGGACACTGGTGTATAATGAATGAAAAATAATTTGCCAAACCATAATTAAGCTTGAATAAATGCATTAGAAATTAAAATAAAAGTTGCTTATACAAATGTATCCAAATTTACAAATTCATGTTTTTATTCTTACCATCCAAAACTTGGCATACACAAGGGTTTTTTATAACAAAATCAACAAGCACATTGAAGTGGAATTTATTTATACCCTTATTTATGTATTTATTTATTTATTTTATTTTATTTCTTCTACCCAGGGCAGACACATTGAGGATAGCTGTCTTTTCCAAATGAGCGCTGGCCAAGAAATGCAGTGCACTCATTAAATAAAAAAAAAACACAGTATTAAAAAATGTTTAAAAGGTCTGGAGCCATACCATTCAAAAGGCAGTAAATTACAGTTAATTAGAATTTACAGAGACAAAATGAAGATGTGAATTCGATCCAGTATGTATAATACATAGAGGATGACAAATGGAAATAAAACAAAAATGGAAGAGAGAACATAATTGAAAATAATTTTGTCAATGGTGGACTCAAGTTTACCACCATCCTTTAAAAAGCAAGTTTGTTCGATTTTTTTCTATCAGTCATTTTGTCAAGATAGACAGTGCATTTTTCAAACAGTCGATGTCTCATTTTCAAACAAAACTCAGATAATCCTTTAAGAAACAGGCCAAACACTCTACAGCAGCATCTTCTATTGTTCTGCCCACACACACTGCAGAGGTAATCAATTTATTGAGGCTATTCAATTAGAGAATTGTGCAGTGTCTGACCCCTTACAGCATATGAGGGGAATCCGGTCACCTGACACACACACACACACACACACACACACACACACACACACACATACACACAAAGTGGCAATAAGCCTAAATTAGTTGAATCTTCGTTGCCAAGCCAATGAATTAACATCACATGTGTGTATGTGTGTATGTGTGTGTGTGTGTGTGTGTGTGTGTGTGGGTGTGTGTGTGTGTGTGTGTGTGTGTGTTTTAGTCTTAGTTCAGGATCAGTGCGGTAATGCCTTCTGGGTTTAAAGGGGCTTAAGCCTTTAAATTCTGTCATTGTTTTGACCACACACACACACACACACACACGCACGCACACACGCACACACACACACACACACACTCACATTATGATGCAGTGTGTTGGTCCAAACGCTCACAGTGCCCTCTGACTGTTCTGTTATAGACCGCACCAAGAGCAGAGATGGGTAAGGGTTAAAGTACTGTCTCCTCTAACCTCTAACACAATCTCTTAAAACACACACACACACACACACACACACACACACACACAAACATGGACGCACAGTCTGTGTTGCCATGGAAATCAGCGAGACTAACACAGTGGGGTATAAAATGAAATGACCTCCTAATGAGATCACTGTAATTAAGTTTCTTTTTAGTTCATAGCCAACCTTATGCCATTGTGTATGTCTGTTTGTGTGTATGTGCGGGTGTGTGTGTGTGTACGTGCGTGTGTGTGCAAGAGTCACATCTGTCCCATGCCAATCAAATAGTGCTGGTTAAAATGAAAAGAAATTAATTTCAATTCAATTAATAAAAAACTTTATTCATCCCCGAGGGCCAGTTGGTTTCTGGGCATACAGGCACTGACATCAGATTCAAAAGAATGGACATCATCACAGCACACATAACTACAGTGGAACATAACAAATGGAGTTTCTAATCAACGCTGTGCCTAATACACTGATTCCCATGATGCACTGGGGTCTGGTCTAGCCTAATAACAGCCACTTTCCTTCATATAGCCGTCTCTGGAGACATGCAGCACTCAGTTGACAGAAACCCAAACTGTTTTCAGCTGCGATCCGATCCAAACTCATCATCCCATCATGCATTTCACCTCCATTACAGCTTCACCTCTAGTCTGCCTGATTTCTATTTCCTTTTTTATTTTTTTTTCCGGTTTGAATCGTAGTTGTGTATTCCTGTTTTTGTGATGGCGGTGATGATGATTTTGAACCTCTGACCTTTTGGTTTTCTTTAATCTTTCCTGTTTTATGTCATTGTGTTTTCTTTTGTCGTGGTGTCTCCATTTGTTGTCCATGTATGTTTGGTTCTGCCCCCATCATGACAACCCTTCCCCTCCAGCAGAAGGTAAACAGAGGCGTTCTGCCAACGCTGGCCCGCCTTACAGCTCTGTAGTTTTCTCTTCATCTTCCTCTTTAGCGCCGTCCTCTCCCTCCTTCCCTGTCTCCCTTCAGCACGGAGTTATCGACACTCTTAACAGCACTGAGGGGGGGTTGAATTTGTGCGACTGGCCGTGTGCTTGTGATGCTGCATGGGGAGCACGAAATGCACTTTGGGAAGAGAAAGGGGACTTGAAAGACTGAGGAGACAAAGGAAAGAAGGGATTTCCCCCCCACACACCGATGCTGTTAGCAAGCAGCACGTTTAAGCCTTGGCGGCTGTGTTTGTTCTGCTTTAATTAAAGGGATAGTTCCCCCATTTTGAAAAACTTGATATTATTTCACTTACCCCCTAGCTGTTATGTAGGACAGTGGTGGTGCCGTCTTCCTCTCATCGTTACCAGGTACCGGACACTAGCTGGATGCTCCATATGCTAACCGTTAGCCACCTGCCATTGAGTTGTAATTCCCCCCTGGCTAACATTCTGAAAAATAACTGCCTTAATCCACTCTGCTTGATAAATAATGTTTGGTTTTGATGATGTGTGTCAGGATTTTTGTAATCTGAAATGGTGTAAAAAAGTTGACCGTGATTAAAAAAATAAACAAAAATCAATGGTAGAGCTATTTTCTCGTATAGCAGCTCTCTGTGCTGGACAGTTATTTTTAAGAATGTTAGCCAGGGGGAAGTAGCACGTTAGCTAGTAACGTCCAGCACAGAGAGCTGCCACACCAGAAAACAGTTCTACTGTTGATTTTTGTTTCGGTCAACTTTTTTTACACCATTTCGGATTACAAAATTTCTGACATCAAAATCATCAAAACCAAACATTATTTATTTATCAAGTGGAGTGGATTAAGGCAGTTATTTTTCAGAATGTTAGCCAGGGTGAGGTACAACTCAACGGCAGGTGGCTAACGGTTAGCATTTGGAGCATCCAGCTTGTGTCCGGTACTCTGTAACGATGACGGGAAGACAGCACCACCACTGTCCTACCTAATAGCTAGGGGGTAAGTGAAATAATATCAAGTTTTTCAAAATGGGTGAACTATCCCTTTAAGCCAGAGAGAGAAGCAGCATGGCAATGCTCTTAGCACAGCAGGAGGGCCTGATGCTCCCCACATAACACAGTGTCCCTCTTCATATAACCGTAGGGGTTATATGGCAACATGTGTGATGTATGTTGACTAAAGGGCATACATTGTACAGGTCATGATTTGATATCTTATTACCATGAAGTCATATATGGTGGCGGTGTATCATCATATATGGCACAACATAACCTTTTCACAACATTTATTGACTTTTTATAACATCTCTGATGATCTTAACAAATGCTACATCAACAAATCAAGCAAGCACCTAACCACTTATTTAATCAAACTGTTCAACAACTTTTCAACTGTGTCTTCATGATCCTGCCAATATCACAATGTTGAGATTAAAACTCACGCTGCTCCTACTCTTGGTTAATTAGCTGTTTATTTTGAATGTCATAATTTTGGAATATCATCCCAGGAAAACTGCTCAGGTTTGTGCCATTTGCTCCAAAGGTAGCTGTGATCATGCTTTGTAAGCGTACATGCAGTGTTTAAGAATAATCCAGATGCATGTCATGTAAAGAGATTAGATTAAAAGGTATGTTTTGATTGGTAAATGTGTCATTGGCGCCGAAGCTTTACAGTCAGTCTAAGGGTCATTACTCTATCTTTAAGTCATTTCTGTGAATGATAAATCAGCATAGCCTGTATTGCCCACTCCTGCCATTATCTGCTGTTGACTGCATGTCGGCTGCTGTTCCCAGTTTGACCTGCTGGTGGAGCTGTTCCTAGAT
>OMKZ01051089.1:0-31340 GCA_900302535.1 Neoniphon sammara | reverse complement strand
TAGGTGTTAGCTTAACATAAAGACATGAAGTCTACAGGAGTCATTAGCCTAGCTCCACCAAAGTGAAAAAATAAAGCTTACAGCAACTCCGAAGCTGCCTTTTTTACACAATGTATCGTGTATTTGAAATACATGTCTTGTATTTTGTTTTTAAAAAACGAGAGTCATTTTAGGAGAAGTTAGATGGTAGGAACTACAATCGCTGAACATATGTGTTCATCATTTATAGTTCCTACCATCTAACTTCTCCTAAAATGACTCTCATTTTTTTTAAAAATTCCAAGACATGTATTTCATTACTGTGTTGCACACATGATACATTGTGTAAATTAGTGTGTAAATTACACATGTGGACAGTAGTCCTTCAACAACACACCTCCATACAGAGTGTTCAATATCTTATTGATCGTACTGATTTTGTGGATTGTTGCAGGGCAGGGATAATATCACATGCCTCACAATAAAAAATGGGATTTGGATCCATTGAAGCCCTTAGTTCGACAGATTCCTGCCCTGATTGCTGGGAATATCTTCATTCTGCCTCTCTATTGAGGCAGGCACTGTATAAATAGGCACACTGGAAATAGCCCTTCACTCTCAGAGGAGCATCTCAGGAGAGAGCCTGGACCAATGGCCAGGTTTCCTTCACAGAGATATAGGCCAGGACATTACAGACATCTAGACTGTAATGATGTTTTGTGGAATCCCTTCACATCTTGTGAAGCAGTAGTTTTCACTGGAGCACATTATACTGTAAAATGACACTAAAGTGAACAGATCATGACAATATTGTCTCCCAGTTTAACCTTTTCAGTATTTTAGATCCCACAGGTGTGTCTTGTCATGACAAATATATGCTGCTTTGTTCAAACCCACAGAACTTTATTTGAAATTCTAGTGGAGATCCCAAGGTTTCCAAAGGTCCCAAATATGTCCTGCTGAATTCCAGGGAACTGTGTATAAAATGATGCACACATGTAGATATTTTCTATTTGAGGTAATGCTGCAGCCATAAGACAATGGCATCTTGGCTTTGAATATTTCAATCAATATACAGTAAGTGTGATGTAGCTTCAATGAAGCTGCAGTCAGCAGATACAGAATAAGCACGTGACACTGTCCTATTATATGGGGGAAAAAATCTAACTTTGAAGCTAATTACGAGGAAATTTAATTGAAAATCAGAGTTCAAGGAGTTAAAATCAGTCCATTGAATCACCAGGTATGAGGATTTTTTGAGAGAATTTTTCCGCATCAAACCAAAACATTGATTCATTTGCTATTCTAGATTTACTGGGTGTCAGGATATCCGTGACATTCAATTATCCTCAAATTTAATTTGCGCGAGTCTATTTATGGACGGTCTTGCTTTTTTCCAGTCCCCATTTTGAATACAGTTGTTGTAATTATGTTGAACGCAAAGCAGGGCCCTGAATGGACATGTTTTCCCTCATGTATTCCATGTGCCTCACAAGGTGGTAATGAATGTTTCCTCCGAAATATCCTGCCATGTCTCTCAAATATCTAATGACTGAATAGCTCCTGGGTATAACTTGTGAAACATGACATGAAACAACTTGTGAAAGTGAAAGTGAAAATGCCAAGAGGAAATCATTTCACCATTTCCAGTGCAAATCAGCCTCTATTAAGAACTTTCATCTGTCAAGTTGCATGATCTTGATATAAGTGGACTGCTCTGCTTTATTTCAAGATAAACAAAAAGGAGAAATTTCATCAGGAACAAATGATCAAGAGGATCTTTTTGCAGTGCAAGTAAGGTTATATTAACAGTCAAAGACAATGACCAGCCAAAAACAAATGAGAAAAGCTTTTAACTGCACTCATGATGTCCACATTTATGTGTAGATCATGAGCATGTGCCGAAATCCTCCTTTACTGTTCCCATCCATCCCATAACAAATATAATGACAGGTTATATATCATAGAATATAGACTTTTGTGTTGGTTTTAATTTCCACTGAAATGTCTTTTAGTTCTTTTATGTCTGTTTTAGCGTATTGTTTTTATCTTTTTTTTACTTGCTTTCTTTTAAAACCTGCTGTTTTCATGTGAAGCAACAATGTGTTGCCTTGCTGTGTTTGTGAAACATTATTATTATTAATATTTACAATATTTATTTAGTCATCTTAATTTTTCCGCTCAGTACTTTTTAACTGTATATTAGAAATTCATTACAAAATTGCATCATATTAGCTGTGTAGACTGGATAGTGTTCTGTTTGTTACCAAGACTCAATCTTAAAAAGTGCCTTTGTTTGGGAGATCTCACCTGAGAAACTTAATAGATAGCCATGTACTAAGAACCTGCCAGTTGAAAACAATCAACATTAACAGACATTTTGTGTATTTAGAAGAAAAACAGCAGTCCAAATGACTGTATTTCCTCAATAGTTTCAGTAATGCAATAAAGAGATTTCACTCTATCCACACAAAGGTTGTGGATATTTTGAATGCAACCAGTGGCATTTAGGAGTTGCACATATGACCATGTTTCTGGTATCTGTTTCCTGCTTTCACAAGAAATGATATCATTTGAAATAGTGGGAGGAGTCAGAGGGACCCAACACCTGGTGAAGCACTGACAGCATGTGACCATATCTGCTCTGATTCATAATATCGTGTTTGTCATGGTAAGAGCCATTAGTGAGGTTCTGGCATAATGAAGGAGCGTCATGTCAGATTAATTTACGACGGTCCACTAACACCGCCCATGCACAGATGTGTACACTTCCTCCTGAAAGCAAGAGGATCACAGCCTAATAATATAGGCCCTTTGGCTTTTGTTGTATGTGAATATAATATTCATTGCTATGACTTTTTCATTACCCTCAACTTCAAATCCTTTAATGATGCTAAAGAGGCAAAATACCTCACTTGATCTCTTTATCTGATGTTGCACTAGCCATATAATAAGCCACATTATTATTTTTAATGGGGAGTTGACTAGTCAACAATGGTTCTATGGTGTAATGCTTGGAAGAGAGAGAGAGAGAGACAGAGAGAGAGAGAGAGACCAAGTAAATCCCAGAGGAATGAAAATGGCTGCCGAGAGGAATCTAACCCAAATCTCCCTCATTTCCGTCCCTTGAGTGGCACGGCACTTCAAGGGAAACTGATTTGCATGCAATTGTCCTCTGATTAAATCCTAATCTATTTTTACACTGTAGTGATGAGACATTCTTTGTTATAAGTCCCCTTTTAAGCAGAGCTGGAGGACTTTTCAGCTCCAATCCATACAGCTGAGCAATGACGGCTAGCAGCATGCAGCCTGAAGCGAGCCTCAGGCGCTGGCAAATCTCCATCCGACGACTAAAAACCAGAGGTTAACCCGAGTTCTTGCATGATGAAATCAATTTCGACCGAATCCATTTAACTAAATACCCTTTTCAAACCATATGCAATCAGGCAACTATCTTAGTTAATAACCCAGGTAGGAGGTGAGGCAGAGCTATTTAGTTGCTGTTTACTCTCCTGTTGCTACCCAACACGCTTGATGACACACAAGCAATGCAGCCAGCAGGTTCATGTGGGAAATACACCGCAAATGAAGACCGTATGTCTCCACCACCACATTATCACAATCAGTCAAATTATCCCGCCTACTCCCACAGGAAGCAACACAAATATGAAAATATTGAAAAACCACTGAAGAATATTTTCAACTTCCCAAAGCAAATCAATCCTGATTTCTTATTGAGTTGAAATGAAGTGAATTTGTGGGCCAAGGTGAAAGAGCTCATTATCCTTTGTGATTAGCCATTTTATCAGAGAGGTGGATCCAATAGCTCTCAGAAGTCTCGATGGCAATTAATTTTCTGGGGGGAAATTACACTCTCTATGTGCTTGTGTGTAACCTTAGTAGTTATTCTGTTAACCGCACATTAAGATCATGCAGCAGAGAATAGACACATGCTGTGGGGGCTCACTGAGAATAAAATACCTTGTGGCCCATAATATTGCCAGATGGAATTCAAAAAGCCTTTTTCTTTTTTTCATTTGAGCAGCAAACTTTGGACCTCTAAGATTGCTACTGAATTGTCGTCCAAATATCCAAAGACAGACAGCGTTTTCTCAAAGTCAAAGCCTGTCATCTTTGAGAATGCTTTTATGATGTGTTTTTTAATTTTATGAGGATTAATTCCGCCGGGATAAAGGCCAACGGATGGATCCCCAAATATCCATAAGTGCATTCCCACTGACATAAAAACTTCACAAGTGACACGATTTTCAAATGAAAATGTAATGAATTTTTTTTTTTTGTTTACTATATGGTATACACTAGTTTTTGAGTGTAGTGGAGGATAACAGATGCAATTGGAGAGTCAATCAAACGGGGACGGGAGGAACAAAAACTGAGGCTGTGTTCTGATTGGATCGCTCCACTCTTACATGTGAAAGTAGCTGTTAATCAACGGCAAAACTGATTGTTTGACTCAGGGGAAATAATCTGATAGGATTTCAGAATCTCACCGTTTTATGGTGTTTTCTACACCTCAAGATGACAATAAAACATTTGGTCAAAAATTACATATATTTGGTCCTTTATTTATCATAATTTAAATCAGACCAAAGAAAGAGTTCCATGTTAGCTACTCTATTAAAAGTATCCTGGACAGAGATACTCATCAGAATGATTTAACACGTGTTCCCAACTTCTGCTTTATAATTTGAGAGGAATTCTACATTCTATGCATATGAATTGGAAAGAATCTTCCATTCATCAAACCACACAGCTAAAAAAAAAGCTTCAGGTTTAATTCATTTAATTTTAATTCATTTTGTTTATTTGTGACTCATTCTTACTTAAGATACATGTGGCATTCCTCTTTCATGGTGCTACTCTGCTGAATGTAGGCATAGAGATAGTTCCAGTGATTTCCAATAGATTTCCAATCAATTCCCCATCCAGGTTTGCTGCATCAACTAGAAGCAATCTGAGATTCTGAGAAAAATGAAGACACTTTTGAATAATAACAACAAATCTCACTGCTCACACTAATTTAAATTTGGATCATGTCTTCTTTAAATAGCCCTAATCAACTATTTTTATGACTGGAGGAAAATTAAAATGTTAATACTATGGGACCCTTCACAAGACCTTTGCATGAAAAACCAAGCATAAACTGTGCTGGTGCTGCTGATAGACACACATATGGGGGATTTGAATAGTGTCTCAATTTCTGTGCTTTATGTCAAGCTGGAGATTCGCTCATTCCCAGCAAATAATTATTCATTGCAAACTGGCATTAGACATGCTTCTGAGTGCCCTATATTTAGAAGTTTTCTATAAAAACTCCCAATTCTCAATGCATTCTCATTCAATTAAATAGATTGACTGTCAGTACAGGAGAAGATACTAATAATTCCAAATATAATCAATTAAGCTTCATTAATTAAATTTTGTGGCTTTGCCAAACACATTTCCCCCATTTCCATCTAATATTTACTGCTAACATTAGAATTCCCTGCGACACATCACAAAAATACATGCAAAAATCACAAAGACTTGTGAAACTAAAAGAGACACACTTCTCTTTGCGCTTGGACTTCAATTACTTCTCTTCTTATGACGCGGGGCAGTTAAGGTTACTTTTTCTTTTGATAAAAAGCTGGAGAAAAGGGATGATGAAAGCACAGAAGTCTTTGAATCATCTCAGAGGTACAAAATTCTCAAAGTGGGGTTCTAAGTTTTGCATTTGTTGCAGAATGTAAGAGCTTTTGTCTGTGAATAGGAGCTGGCAGCTGTGGTACAATACACCAGAAGAAAGTTAGAGACGATACAGTCCCTGGTTGAACGGTGTAGAAACAGCATGTCTCCTACTGACTGTGGGCAAGGCTGATACCAAAGTATACATGCTATCAGAGGAGAATTGTAGAAGAATTAAATAAGAATACTGGAACAGAGCGGGCTGGTGAAACAGCAGGTAGAGTCATTTTTGTCTGTCAAGGGTCCTTATTCAGTTTAAAAAAAAATCTTATGTGCTCAAAACAGAGCAGTCATAGCCCTCAAGTTCTTCAGATCTACATTTTACTGAGACTTAGGTTTACTGTGTTTGACCTTGAACACTGATTTAAATCAAATGAATGTCACTGAAATTCAGCACTGGGCATCCAGTAATGGGGGATTGCTAGTTTTCACTGTATAAGGCACAATAGACCTTTCTCACAGCAGCCACTTTGACATGAAATAGCAGGTAAACGCAGGTGTTACTAATGACACCTGCTATTTCATGTCAGAGCGGCCGCTGTGAAAAAGGGCTATAGGAGGGTGTAGGGTCAGTGTATCCTTTGAAGTGATCCAAAATGAACTAACCTGGCCAAAATAAGCCTGTCTGCAACCTGTGCACAAAAAAGCTCAAATGAAGGGACTCGCGTTTAATTCGAGCGGCTTTGACATAATGAGAGTGAACGTGGCATAGCTCACTTTCAGCTGTCAGATTTTCTTAATCATTTTGTAACAAGCTTACTAAATCAAATAGTGGCTTAGAAAATGTTCTCAGACCAATGGGGGAAAAAAAGCATAAACAAAGCCAAAAATAAATAAATCCAGACAGCACAGCACAACTTTGCTGTCAACTTTACACAGGCTTTCTGGTGGCTGCTTCAAGTTTCTGTCTTGGAGTTGATGTATCTGTCTGTCTGTCTGTCTGTCTTGTGTTTCCATGTAGAATTTTATTTTTCGTGTGGGTAGTCTCTGTAGTGCACTTTGAGTTTCATTTAATACTTCTGAGCTGATCAAACCTGTGATATTAGCTCTTTGTATGTGGTGACACAGTCATAATTGGTGGCAGTTTATAGCTGGTAATGCTTCATCTCAGATGTCTGCTGCTTGTTCACAGCTTTCAGCCTGTCAGCAGCAACTTCCATACATCATAATAATACATACAAAGCATTGCTAACAGACCCAAATAAAGCACTAACATGGCTACTCTTTTGATAGAGCTTTGATTTTTGAGGCATGACTTGTTTTTTGAATAGATAAAATAATCAGTTACTAAGTAACACAGTTTAAGTATTTACTAACCATTACTTAATTCTTATTAAAGGTGCAATATGCAAACTTGACAGGGGTTGATTGAAGCGAAGACCAGGCAGATTCAACTGACAAAAACATTTAAAGGCCACACAATTCATCAGTCAGTCAGGCCAACAATGAGAGCCATGTAGACTCAACCATCAAATTTCATGCTTATTCCTGTTTTTTTTTTTTTTGTCAGTTGAGTCTAAACAGTCCTCACTCTTGGCAATTTGCATAGTGCACCTTTAATCTAGTATTTCATTCAATTGTTATTAATTATCAATTACTGCTTAATTAATGTTTAGTTTTCTTTATTGTCATACTACTACTAATACTACTACTACTACAACTACTACTGCTACTACTGCTACTACTACTAATAATAGTAATGATAATTTACTTTTAATGTATTTTATTTATTAATTATGGACTTCATTTCTGCTTGTATATGTTCCACCACGCTAACTGCAGGTAATGTCTGGTTAGTGATAGACAGGACGCACTATACATTTTATAGAAATTTAATGAGGCCAGACCCTGCAGACCACACTTTTCAAAATGTTGTTTGAGTCAGGCTCAGGTTTCAGAGCCCTGCAGTGGCAGTTCCCACTCTGCTCTCAGCTTTGTTTCATGACAGGAGGTCATTACTGTGTTTTCACATCAGCTTTCTAAAGGCAAGAAATAAGTTACAAGAAGCTGTCCATCTCAGACTTTTTTGGGATAATATACACCACTTATTATGTTCCTTACAAACAGAGAAGGGCTCTCTGACACTTTTTCTTCCCTTTTATTTATTCATATGGGACAATATTCACCCTACATGTGCATTATAATACAAATGTACCCTTTGTCTTTGGGCTACAAAGTGAAGGAGGTAAAGGCAATACATAATTCTCAAAAGAAAAATACCCTGAAACCCTGAAAATTAGAGATTGTTCCATCAATTTGAATGAAACACCATCCCTCTCTTCTTACACAACATGCCCTTTTTTGTTCTAAGAGCCAAAACTCCCCCATATGCATTACTTTTACCTCTTGACACTGGCATTTCCTACAAGCAAGTGCAGTGTGTGGGCTGATTTGTTGATTTAAGATGTGCAGGGTCATGTGTGCAAAGGTG
This sequence comes from Neoniphon sammara, assembly GCA_900302535.1. Taxonomy (NCBI): domain Eukaryota; kingdom Metazoa; phylum Chordata; class Actinopteri; order Holocentriformes; family Holocentridae; genus Neoniphon; species Neoniphon sammara. The sequence goes on along the minus strand of OMKZ01051089.1, from coordinate 23,182 downwards.
GGAGGGAATATATCAGCTTCTAAGTAAATTTGCTCATACACACAATGTAGGCTACTGAAAGAAGTGTTGGCAATGAAGTCAGCTTAGAAAAATTAGATGACACAGACGTTTTCATTTGCAAAATTAAAGGAGATGTAATTTAGAAATCTGTGGAAATAGTAGGCCGGTCTCTTCCAACAGCATTTCTTACAGTCTCATTTTGAATTTTGGGTTTCTTCCACTGAAGAAGCTGCTCTAACACAGGAGAGAAATGTTCAGCTTTGTGATTCATGTACGCCATCTGGTGGGTAATGAACATTTGTGGTGTACTAAAGCGAACAAGTGACCCTTTCCTGTATTTAGACTTACAAAATGTTGGCTAGTGGTGATCTCTAGTTGATTCAGGGGTCTGGCAATGATGATGTGCCACACAGACACAGGACAAAGTATCATTATTTTGCCCTTTTCTCCAAATGACCAGTGGTAATCTACACAAATGTCATCTCAACAAAAACACAATTCAAATATGCTGATTCAAATATGCATGGTTACATAGTCATAAATGTACACCCACAGCATGTGTATATGACAGTGACAGCTGGTGACTGAAGAGGATGCATGTATTTATAATGTATGTTAGACACATATGTCCATTTATGGAAATCCCCTATATGTACATATTTTTCATTTCCATATCGGCAGGCTTAAGATTATGAAAGCAGTGTAGGAAGCTTTTAAATAGAATGATGATGGCAAGCAAAATACTAATTCAAGGTCAGTGTAAGTAATGCTATTTCCTGGATGCTTCACATTTATACTCAAATATGTTTATATTAAACGTGAAAGATAAACATTTAATAAGAAAAATGGTGCATCTACAAACACAATTCAAGATGCAACTTTCAGAGTGCTATTTGTTTATTTATTTGTTGTTTGTTTATCCATTTTCCAATCCTTAGTCTGACTCGTGAATTTTATTTATCCAGAATATATTAACATTAATATATATCAAGGCTGGAGCATAAATGCACTGAGGAAGTCATAGTTTATTGGTACAGTGACTCACCTGACAGATTCATGTGAAATGTGCAGGGAGGAAGATTCTGCTGAGCATTGTTTTGTTTTTTGTTTTTTTGAGGAGGAGTATCACAGAGAGGTGCGATGAAAACTGTCACAGTGGCATTACAAAGCTGACACCAATTTGCTTATATAAGAAAAAGACAGGCTGGGGGGTCCTCAAATGCTTTTATGTCATGCCCTATTTGACAAGATGTAGTCACAGGGGCTCCCATATGGGAATAATTTTATTGTTGGTGATTTAGTGATGAGAGTGAAAGTTATGATTTGAATAGTCATTCATTTACATTCTGTAATCAGGATAATTTATATAGAATTAAATTCTCATTAAATTATGTGTGGGCTTATGAGAATCACTACTGTAGATAACTAATCCACACTTCTAAAAAGTACCGAAAGCCGACAGTGGGTGGCGGTATTCCTCTTTAGCCGGCTTGCTGTCAACCCGGCGTAGAGGAAGGAGGATGAGGAAGTAGGTAGTGACAATTTTGGACTTGGGAGCTATGCTTGGGAGATGTAGGTAATTTATTGCACCATCAGCTTTCAGTAGATAACTAGCTTGGCAGCTAGGCAATAGTAATAGTTGACAATGCGATGGGTAACTGCTGGGCATACTGTGCTGGTTTCTTCCGGAGAGAAGTCAACAGGATCCAGAGAGGAGGCGGGTGAGTGCAACATCTCATTAGCTGTTAGCTAGGTAAGGTGAGCTAGCTTCCAGCATCTCCACCACCGTCTCTAACTGCTGCCTGCTAGCAGCTTGGCTAGCTAGTATTTTAGTTGGCTAGCTAGCAGCCAAGGAGCTACAGTTTGGTTAGTAGCCATAATAATTGCCATAATGTGGCAGTTAACACGACAGGTAACGGCTGGGGTTTGGTTTAGCTAGTCAGGCCGCTATTGGCTGAGCTCCCATAGTGTTTTCGGGGGTGAAAGCCTCAATAAAGGAACAGTGCAGCCGGTTAGTGCCTATAGGGAATCAAGACCCCACCCCTATTATTAATGGTCTTGACATACAGTCGCTCTAAATAACCAGCTGTATGTCTCTATATGACCAAGACCAGACTCAATTGGAGCTGTTTATGTAGCAGTACCGTATTGGTTAGGTTCTTGGCATTGATTGTACATTAATATTTACACCATGCTGTCTGTTCTGTCTTGAGTCTCTGTCGTGATATTTGATCATGCAGTGGTAGGTTTCATTTGTCTTTTTCTGGTGTCATTTGCATTCAGTTATGCAGCCAAACTCTCAGTTGAATAGTGAATTTCATTTGGCCTCTGTTTGCCATATCTTTTGGCTTCATTAGATTACTTTCCCATGGAAGACTGCTCTTTTTCAACATGAAGCTGCTTCACAGTCATTACCATATAGAAATTTACATATGGGAGCTGCTAGTAAGTTTTCAGGTGTTTTGTAGGATTTTAGCTCTTTGGAAATGTCCACTCCACTAGAACGGTTTTGCATTATTAGCTCAGCAGAAACACTAATAAGTGAGTAGAATGTAAATGTCATGTATTTTCAAAAGTTAGTTTGAAATACCTCTCCATTCAGGAGTGATGGATCAACAAAATAAAGTTCTTATTTTTTCAGAAGAAGCTGAATATTTCCCATTTTAAATTAATCATAAACACAACCAGCAGAGAGTTGTTCATTTGCACTATAAGGACACACACTAAGTTTTTTGGAGGTTAGTCAGTCCGTCTGGAAACACCAGAATCATTCATGTGTTCCCGGTAGATCATTGGCTCCAGTGATCTTTGCTGATGCTTTAACATACATTATATTGAGTGATAGTAGGAAGACTGAAGTTTCGGGTAATTAAATAAAAAGTTGTTGTTGGTGTTTATTAAATGGGTCGAGAAATCTTAAAATGAAATATACTTGAGATAGCTAGGTATATTTTTTTGGAACTGTTTCAGCTCAGCAACCACATATTTCTCCACTGAGCAGTGATTTTTAGCCCCCATCACCCACCACCTTCACTTCTTTTGACAAAAGGAAAAGTAGTTCAAAACAGTACATCATTGTTTTATAATTTGTGTAAATTTAACAGATCTACAAAAAATTACCAGATTTGCCCATTTATCATTTAAGATTTTTTAGCTTTTAAAATCCTACAAGGTTTTATTTTCTCACCTATTAGATCATACTAGTTGCCTTCTCTCACACAATGTGGTGTATACTAAGTGTTTGCATGTAGCACTGGAGTTAAAAAGATTGCACAACACTCAAGGTTGTGAGGTGTTAACTGATATGTAGGTGTTGTTTGAGATAGAACACAGTAATACTAGCCATAGAGGTACCTCCATATGTGTTTGTGTTGAACTGTAGATATTTTGCCACTAAACTGGCAATTCTCTTTTTACCAGGGTTTAAAATCAAAATTAGGTCAACATCATTGGATGTTTCATTGTGTATTTTAGTTTGAATGTCTGTTGTAAACTAGAGGGTAGGTGGAGAGGGCTGACACTAGGCATTTTGGTGGCTAAATTGACATCATTTAATGGGTAAGTTGACCAACAGACCAGTCTCTTAAAAACTTGGGTGTTTCTTTAATAGCAGTCATTGAAGGAGGGGAGAGAGTTGCTCAATCACTTCCCCTGCCTAGATTTTCTCCTCTGGTCATGTGTTTATTGCTGCAATCAGCATCTTGATGTCAGTGCCATGTAATATATAATCATCATATGTTTCTTGATTGTACAGCTACCACATTTCCAATTAACTGGTTAAGCTATCAGCCACTTTCTTGAGACTAAGCGGCTGTCTGAAAGGAGAGGGATTTGAAATGGCTTTCAGCTGCTGTGACACAGTGCTCATGTTCTCTTAATTATTCATACAGGTCAAAATATTTCAGAAGCAGTACCACTGGGGAACATTATACAATAGAGGTATGAATTAATTGTACATTGTCAAGCATTTGCTTTCTTGCTTTCCTTCTTGGTGGACTATTTCACTGCATTCTATTTGACTCGTAATCTTTGATTTTGCAGTTTGAGAATCTTGTGGAAAGCGATGAGGTAAGCGCTGTCATCCTTGTTTTTATCTGCAAAATTTTATCTAATCTCTCTATGATTGTGTCCACTGTTTATGACCTCGCCTCATTATTATTCATAAATGTGCTTTGTTAGGTATGTAGCCTAGTTAAAGAAATAGTCCAGTGTTTTTGGCAAAATACCCTTTTTCCAGCTTACCCACAGTGAGACAAATTGTTCGATACCATTTTCACCTCTGTACATCCACTGGTTTGGTTCCAGTGGTTAGAATTTCGTATTAGCATAGCATAAAGACTTTAAGTCTACAGGTATTATTAGAGAAAAAAATAAACCTTACAGCAACTCTGAAGCTGTCTTATTTACACAATGTATCATGTGTATTACACAGTAATGAAATACATGTCAGTTCTGAAGGGACAAAACTTCCCAGACTAGCAGCATTTGAAAATATCTAACATAAGGCTGGGCGATAAGGACAAAATCAAATACCACGATACGTTTGACTGAATACCTCGATATCGATATTGTGACGATATTTTCGGGATGACAGTTTTCATAAAATATTTACACACAAGATAAGAAATTAGTAATGTGGATATGGTGACCAGAGGTATACAGGTAAATAATAAAAGAGCTACAACTGTCTAATAAGATGAGAAAATTGCATCCATTTACTTTAATACAGCCTTTAAAACCAGGAAAGGTCAACACCTATGTCATATCACAATATTACAATATCCAAAATCCCAGACGATATCTAGTCTCATATCGCGATACCGATGTAATATCGATATATTGCCCAGCCCTAGTCTAACAGCTCGTTAGACATATTTCACATTGCAGTTGATACTGTACAATGAAAAATATTCTGTATTTTTTCCATTGTAGGCTGAGAGCCCGCAGCCTTGCCCAAGGTATGTAAACCAGTGTGTGAACGAGTTTTAGAGTGGATGGGTATGATCTTTGACAGAATTCACAAGTTTGAGACAATATTCTAGCTATCAAGACTTGGTTTTAGCTCCGTTTTTGTCGTTGTTTTGGTAGGCCGATCAGTGAAGATGAGCTCATTCACCTCAGAGAACATCGCTACGCCGCAATCTCAGACAAGCAGACCTTGGTCGACCAGAAGCTTCAAGCAGAGGTAAGACGCAGTTAAACAGAGTGCCTTTTAAGGGAGCTTAGCTGAGTGTTCAGATGTATTACCCGGCAATGTAGCATTTTGCATTTCTTTGTAATTTCATACCCATTGTTTGAGAGCCGTTGTTAGATTATCATACTGTCATCAGGATTTAGCCCCCATAATTTTATTTTGTGTTTTGTTGCTTTTTAATTTGCTGCATTGTTTTTTCTGTTTTTTAATCCCTTTTTTTGTTGTGTTATTTTTAATTTGTTTCATTTTGTTATTTCTGCTCAGTTAGAGGCACAAGAGGAGAAGTTAAGGCTAGAAGAGGAGGCTAGAAATGCCGCCCAGCGTGAGGCCGCCAGGTTGGCACGTGAACGAAAGTTGAAGGAGGTGAGGCAGCACTGAGCGCTCCCTTCTGCTTGCCTTGATATGGTCAATTTACCCTACTGCTTGACTAAACCCACGTCTCCTCTAACCCATTGGCCCTGTGCAGAGGCTACCCTGCATCCCCAAGTTCCTGGCCTGTTCTAACTGATATTTTCAAGTTTAGTCTGCTGCTTTTTTTCCTTATTAACTTATACTTACAAAAATTAAGAAAGTACATAGTCTTGATTTTGATCATTTGGCAATAAATAGGCATGCAACATTAAACACATACATTGAATGTTAAACATCAAACAAATGCTAACTGTAGCAAATGCATCAATAAGCATGTAACCTGATAAGGGCATGTAAGCCGATATGCATTGACCAATGAAGGCTTAGCCTGAAGTCTGTCTGCATGTTGTGATAAATTCTAACTAAATAAACTTTTATCAGGCTAATACGGTACAGTTTAAGCCCTTACATTCACACAGTCAGACAGGCATCATGGATGGAGAAATTAAGTTTTGAAATTGAAATGGACATATTTGCTGCTTATCTACAGCTACTGAGAAAGCTATGGTGATCTACTTTGATTATTACCCACAAAATGATACTTAGCTCAATGTAGATGTGTCATTCTGAGATGTAGCATGGCATATATAGGAGTGCTGAGATAGACATAACACCAAACTAAAAAACAATAGTGACTGCAATTTTCTCATGTTTGATATCCTATCCAGATATTCTAGCTCTGTTTGGAGTCTTGAGAAACAGCTAAATTATTCAGACAGAGAAACACATTGGTGCCTGATTCTCTCCATCCCCTTTTTTTTTTTTTTTTTGACAAGTGCTGAAAACAAAGTAGAAATAGTTTTGGCCATATGTATCACAGTTTATGTGACAATTATATGATAATGAGACTGGAGGGAAAAAATCTGCTGGGATAGATTTCTTCATAGCTTTTCATGCCACATTCCACCGCTTCTCTGGCACTCATTGCTTTGTTTTGTTGAACACATTTGCTTACATGTTTCCAAGTTGACAACATGGCTGTTTATGGGAGGTTTGTACTCATAAATTCTGTATTTTAATCACTGGAACCTTGAACCGTTTCCTATTGGATTGATTATTTATTTATCTTTTCTTTGGAAGCAGCTGGCTGGCCAGAGGACACGGGGTAAAGCAGATGGTGCTGGTGGAGAAACTCAGCAAAGAAAGTGAGTAACTTCAGTTGAAAAGACGGATGAAAAGCTCTGGGGCTGAGGACAGATTGCTGTTATGAGGTCCTGCAGGGTTTTTAGCAGCATTTAAAGGGGGATGACAGACAGATAAATAACTATTGATTCCCAAAGGCAAAATTCATTTGCTACCATATCACACATGCACAAAAATACAAGCATTACATTCACTGTATAACAAATAATAAATACAAAGGACATTTGTAACATGACTGACAGCTGGAGCAAGAATATCCTAAAAGTGCTCTTTAAATTTTGACTGCTGCTGGGACAAAAGACCAACTTTGTCATTCAGTAGAATGGTGAGGCATCACTAATCATTCCCTAAGTGAACTTTTAAGACCAATAAAAATACCATGTAATGGATGGCCTTCATAATGCAAGGCTGTCTGGGATCCTGGCCTGTTACGAGTTACATAAAGTGAGTCTTTCAATCGCAGACCGAGCCTTGTGATCTTTGACTTTTATCAACCTCCAATGGCGGTGCCCTTACCTCTAACCACTCTTGATCCCCTCTTATGGTAGTCTGTAAATTAATATAAACTATACAGTCACTTTTTCTCAACAGAGAGGAGTAAGCTAGCTAATTAGAGCAGAGATCCAATAGAAACATTTAGTGAAGAGGTTTCATATCATCATATTTATCACCATAATACTGCCTTGTCATTTAAAGGAATACTCCAATGTTTTGCGCAAAATACCCTTTTTCTGACTCACTCAGACTGAGACAAGATGTTCAATACCATTTTCACCTCTGTATGTCCACTGGTTTGGTTCCTATGGCTAGCATTTAGCTTAGCATAAAGATTTGAAGTCTACAGGAGTCATTAGCCTTGCTCCATTAAAGTGTAAAAACAAACTTTCAGCAACTCTGAAGCTGGTCTTGGAACATAATTTTCAAAATGAGTTTTAGGAGAAGTTAGATGGTAGGAACTATATCTGATGAACACATATGTTCAGTGGTTATAGTTCCTACCATCTGTAGTTTCTACCATCTAACTTCTCCTAAAACGACTCTCGTTATTTTTTATTTTATTTTTTAAATTCCAAGACATGTATTTCAAATACACATGATACATTGTGTAAACAAGACAGCTTCAGAGTTGCTGTAAGATTTATTTTTTCACCTTTATGGAGCTAGGTTAATGACTCCTTTAGACTTCAAGTCTTTATGCTAACATGAAATGCTACCCATTGGAACTGAAGCAGTGAATGTACAGAGGTGATGTGATGGTGACATCACCTGCCACCAAAGACCGAGCACCCTACTTTTCACCATTAGAGGTCAGGCTTCCCTGAGATTTTGGTTTGGGGTTCAGTTCCTCTTCAAATGCCAGTAAAAATTTATGTATTGCCACTTTAAGTTCCTCAATAGAAACACAGTTTTAAAGATGTGTGTTGTGAAGAGCACACATTCTTCTATTGCAGCAGAGCAGAGCGTAGGCTGCAGAGCAGAACAGATATCAAGACATTACAAAGTATCCAATCTCAGCATGCAATATTTATTTATTTATTTTGCTTTGCCAGAAGGGAGCCACAAGCTCACAAACTCTCATTATACTTTGCTTTGGTAGAATTCACAATGCTGAAACAGTGTTAGCTCTACCCAATTGAAAGACAGTTTTAAGTGAAGTGTCCTGAAAAACCCAAACAGGAGGTTTTAATAGGACCAGCAGCAACTAACCAGGTTGACTTTTGTGTTAGCTTGTTTTGTACATGCAGTTCAGTGTGCCTAACTCGTGATGTGCAGTGATGTGTTTGGTTCAGTGTCATTTATCATTTTATGAGTTAGTGAATGCACTAACAGATGTGTTCTTCCTGTATTGATTCTCATCATGGCCTGTGGTTCATTGCAGACAAACCCCTGGGGAAGATTTTGAAGCCTACCTCCAGAATGTAAAAGCCCATTCGGAAGCCTTCAGGACCAACAGTGAGTGAGCTTTCTACGCTGTTGTTATTTTAGTGCTTGTCCACTCAGTGTCTGTTTTCATGAAGTGCACCTGTATTGTTAGAGGATAATTTTGGTATTTTTAAACCTGGGCCATATTTTCCCATCTTTTGGGGTTTAAATGATTACTGGGAACAAAAACTTTTGGAATTGGTCCATTATTTAGCAACAATGCTATAACTGCCAACCACAAAATGGCTGAAATGTAATCCAACGGGGCATCTGTCCACAACAAAGTACGTCCACTAAAAGTGTTTGTTTTTGCTACAGACAGGCTTAGATTGTTATAATACCGGAATTATCCTTAGTTGGGTTGTGTGATATATTGATGTTATATCGATATTGTGATATGAGACTAGTTCTGATCTGGGATTTTGGATATGGTAATATGATGATATGGCATAAATGTTGTCTTTTCCTGGTTTTAAAGACTTAATTACAATAAAGGGTTGTAATTTTCTGAACTTTTTAGATTAGTTGTAGTTGTTCTATTATTTGCCTCTACCATCATATCCACATTACTAGTGATTGTTGATTGATTACTAATGATTGTATCTAAAATCTCTTGTATGCAAATATCTAGCACCAATAGTCATCCCTACAATAACGTCACAATACAATCATCAAGGCATTTGGTCAAAGGTACTGATGGACGGTTGTGTCTGTTGTCAGGGCTGCCATCTGAGACCAACGTGGTGACGCCCAACACGGAGTGCAGCTGGGATTTCACCACTAAGACCCGCTCCACCAACGACGACGGGACCTCGCTGGATCTGGAGTGGGAGGATGAGGAGGGTGGGTGTTTGAAAGGTTGCTCTAGCTAAGCTGCTGATTTCCCCACTAACCTTGAGTGCTGCCTTCCACTTCTGCTTCATGTCATTCAGCTGCAGAGCGGAAACAGAGCCATCAGAAATATATATATTTTTTAACAATGTGACAGAGCGTTAGAGATGTGATCACACCAAGGGATCAAGGGTTTGGATTATTTTCACAGGTTTATTTCAGCTCAGTCCAACATTAGAACGTGCTATCTGCAGGTTCTGCAAAAGTCTGAAATTAGCCTAAAATTTAAGCACGGGCCCCTTTAATTTTTTTGAGTACAGTTATATGTTGCATTTAGTGTTAGAAGTGGATTGATGTGCTGTACTTCTGCTGTACTTCTGATGCAAAATCAACCCAGTCACCTAGACCTGTATTCTCATTTTCATTTTAATCTTTATTTAAATTGCAGAAATGTTCGTCATTTTCACTATAACTGGTCTTAAATTGATGACACTTGAAGACAACTTGAAGGTGATAGACAGGATGCATTTCTACCATTTTGAGCCTCCTTGGTAGCCTGTGTTGCAGTGTTTGACTTTGACAGGAGTTCATAGCGACTTTGATAGTGCTCTGCTGTCAGAATGAAAGCTGGTGCGTTTGTCTTGCAGGAATCAACCGTGCAGTCCCAGCCTGGGAGAGGTCACGGACGGAGGAGGACATCCTGCGAGCAGCCCTGAGGCCTGGCGGCAAACAGATGAACAGCGGCCCGCCCTCCGCCTCCGAGGACTCCAACGCGCTGGAATGGGAGAATGATTTTGTGAGTACGCATGCAGAGGACAATGCAGACACTGAATTTGAGGGTTTCGTCAATCCCGTCCTAGACACTCCCTCTGAGGATGCACTGGACAGTGGCCTCAGGCTGGACACCCAGGACAGATAGTGTCTTGTACCAAAGGAACCGTTTCTTGTGCCCTCTTCACGTCAAAGCCCACCAGCTTTTTGCCTCATCAGATGGAAATTCCCTCATTGCTCTTCATACACTGTACTTTGGGACTCTGATGCTACTGGAATATGTTATGTATTTCACTACAGACACTTCAGTATACTGACATTTTGACAAACAAATACACCTTTTTTCCAGTGCCTTTATTTGCTAAATTAGCCAACCATTTTGAGCATTGTAACTTCAGTTGCCAACAGTTACCGTTTGAAGCAGTGTAGCTGGAAATGCTCAGTAAGTGCTTTACTGCTGTGCAAAATGCCCAGGTTATAATACAAGGCTTCTTCAAATGAAGCATTCTATTGCAAAATCATGGGGGTGCTTGAGACTGAGCAGCACACTATACTCAGTGATGGAAATGGCCGCATTCACTGGAGGGCAGCCACTGGTCCTACAATCATCTATTATTCAAATATCTTTAAACAGCATGTAGAACTGAGTCGATTCTTTCTCCTTAATTTTAGCTCGGAAATTTAATTTTATAAATGTTGCATGACGGCAAAGAAAGAAATCAACTGTGTCTTTTACACTGTTTTGTTGAATGAGATAAACATATGAGACTTAACCACAGTGGTGAGTCAGTGTAGTTGCTAGTCAGTAGCCAGAACTGACTCACTTGGTTCATCTCGCACCATCTCACTGTCACTGTTTTCTCTTGATTCTGTGATTTTTTTTCATTAGCTTATCCTCCTTTCCCTATTGCTTCCTAACAATCAACAGCAAAGGTGATGAATAAAATTTTGCAATCTGGAGTTTTATGTCTCGTTCACCCAACCACTTAACTGTTTGAGATATGATTAATAAAAATGATTGTTACAGAAGCATTTTTGACCATTTATCATTCAAAATGATAGTGCTGCCCTAGTTGCACTGACAGGGGTTTGGCCTTGAATTGCAAGTTCCTCTTTAGTATGTTACCGTAAATAATTGTGCAATAATGAAATACGTCACTATTATGTTCTAAATATGCAGAATTCCCATAGTGAACCTTCTGAAAACAAGAGATTTTAAACAGGGTTCCCGTGGATCCTTAAAAAGGATCAAAAGGCATTCAATTAATTCATCTAAAAATAAGGCCTTAATTGGTATTAAAATGTCTTAAATCAATCTTTCAGAAGTCTTAAAAATGCTACTGACATGGAAAGTAAGATTTTAGGTATTGATTTTTATGACATTGCATTGTAAAATCTCAGAAAGTAATTGGTAGCAAACAGATTTTTGATAATTTACAGAATGCCTCTCGCATTAACGTCACTCAGACCAGGATAGAGGAACTCTTCAATCCTCATATTGTTTGCATCCGGCATGCTCAGAGCAGTGGATCCACTGTCACTAGCTAGCTACCGCTAACATTAGTTTAACCGCTGCTTTAAAGGAATACTCCAACGTTTTGGGCAATATCCCCTTTTGTCGACTCACCCAGACTGAAACAAGATGTTCGATACCATTTTCACCTCTGTATGTCCACTGGTTTGGTTCCAGTGGTTATCATTTCGTGTTAGCTTAGCATAAAGACTTGAAGTCTACAGGAGTCATTAGCCTAGCTCTGTCAAAGTGAAAATATAAACCTTAAAGCAACTCCAAAGCTGTCTGAGTGTAGGATCTATAACTGCTGAACATATGTGTTCATCGGTTATAGTTCCTACCATCCTGTAGGCTTCAAGTCTTTATGCTAAGCTGTCTTGAAATGCTAAGCATCGGAAGCGAAGCAGTGGACGTACAGAGATGAAAATGGTATTGAAAATGGTATTGTCTCAGTCTGGGATAAGTCGGCAAAAGAGGATATTGCCCAAAACATTTGAGTATTCCTTTAAACCAAGGAATGCTGTAATCCAAAGATTCTAGGGAGCATGGGCAAGTGCAAATGAAATGAAAATTTCCTTGAGCTGAAACCAGCTCAAGGAAATGAACATGAGGCATGCTTTTTTCAGTTTTTGTTATTGTAAAATTGGTCTTGAATTTCATTCTGAGTGGCGTTAATAAGTCTTAAATCTAACTTGACTCAAGCTGCAGAAACCCTGTTACAATGCAACACACACAAGTGAGCGCATACAGTAACACAGGCTTAAGCTATTCTTGATAGTAGCCTAGTGGACTATTTTAGGATGACTGTGTGTTTGACTGGCTTATTTTATAGAGTGCCAGATTCTATGCCGCATATCTTAAAATACCAGTCGTGCGCTTAAGCTGGCTTTGGGGTACATTGTTTATAATCACAACAATCTGAAAAATGTGGAAAGTGGTTTACATGTGTTTACATGTTTTTCTTTACAGAAAACACAAAAAAGCACTACATCTGTATACTATCAAAATTTGATCGTATCATCAGCCTCTACAGTCCCTCGCAAAACAATGAGCAATAATCCTGCATTGCTTCACACTTAAAGCCTACGGTATGGAATTTTAAAATGGAAAATATGTGGAATGCTGTATAACCTATTTAGTTTGCATCTTACAGTGTGACATGGCGAGCACAAGACTTATCTGATAGAGATTTTCAGGCTGTCCGGCGGCTTATTACATCAGCTTGCCCCTGCTCTGCTTTCACAACTATACCTCACTCGTCCAAACAACTGGTACGAAACCACTTCTTTGGCTATGAAATATTGGTGAATCATTTGAGAATATACAACAAGGGCAAAACCTAATAGGAGACAATCTAAGATCGCCTTGTTTACTGGCTTCAAAGGGTGGATGTTGAAGCTGCTGATCTCTGATTGGTTGCTGCCATTTTGCATTTATCCAGGAGACAAATCATCAAGTTTAATGGCCTATAATCTGATCATTTCCTTCATGTAATCTAAAGCAGTTTGTGTTCAGTCTGAAGTAGTAGAGCGCATCGCCCCCTATGCTGTAGCACCAACACTGTGTTTCAGTGTGTTCTGGCCCATTTCCAGCTCTGACTATATTGAGAAAACATTTGTAATGAATCTTAACAAAAGGGGAATCTAACAATGGAAAGAGATCCTGCTCACTGCTGTTTACTGCCAGAAATGTCAGATTATTTTTAGACGGGGAGCATCATCTCCCACATTTGATGACCTGGGTCTTTTTGCACCTCAGTTTCAATCGAGACTCTATGGCACAAACTTTGATTGATCCAGCCCTCTACTACAATGACATCTGTTTTTCTCTTTTTGCCTGTGTGCATACTCATCCTGTATGATTCAGCTTGATTTGAGACAGCAGCGATCTTAAAATCAGTTTAATCTGTTTGAATCAAATGCGGTTGTCTGGTTGCTCTCAAATTTGTGTATTTTAATTTGGACTGCAGTGAGGCATCTTCTCTGAAACATTTTCTTACAGTTTTCTTACACGGAACTGATCTGACAATTGGATTGTGAAATCCTTCCTGTGCACTAATATTGGACTCCACGGAGGAGGAATAGGTTCTTTTGTATTTACATCACTGTTTAATAGCATCTTAGTAACTTGAGTATGTTATAATTCTACAGAGTATTGTTTTTAACATGTTTAAGTATGTTTTGACTTTTTTATTTTCTATTTTATTTTTCTTTTTTGCTGTGATTACCTGGTCTCTGAATCACTGTAGATTTCTGTAAAAACTGTAAAAACTTCTTTATCACAATGAGCCTGAGGAAGAGTAATTTGGCATCACTTACATTACCTGTAGTACTTTGGATCATGTTAGTACTTTAGTGTACACTGGTTATAAGGCATTGCTGGGATTTTGTACATTTCAAGTGTAATTATTTTAAACTGGAACATCACCATTACCTTAACTAGTCTCATTGCTTGTTGCGTGAAGGAAGTAGTTTGTCACCTGCATTTTTGTCAGCCTTAAAGGGATATTTCACACTTGTAGAACATATTTTCATTTTTCTTACATTCGGTACTCATGGAAAATAAATTGGTTCCCCTAGAGACACACAGGCAGTACCTTACTTTTATTACATAAACCCTGTGTATAAATCACACCTCCATCACATCTACAAACAAAAACTAGATCACGGTAACTATTTCATTCGCAATTACTGTTTCATTCTGTGATCTGGAGTCTATTGTTCAAGTTCAAGTCCACTTGTTTGCAGTTGCACCTGAATAAAATCAGGCAACAGGAGACATTCTACAGAAGTGAAATATCACTTTAACTAGAGGTTCGGGCAATGTTGTAAGATGTGTTTTACACCTTGTAAGATAGAGCTACCTCTAATTTTTACATCACTACTGTACTGTATGTCTTTCTGCTATATTGTGGTCTATTGAGGCTCAGTGGTTAGAACATGGCACTACAATGGGTTAGGGGTTTGTTTCATACTAAAAACAGACAGTTTACAGCACTGTACGGTCACTCACCAAATTATATCAGTTGGACTGTAGAGCTAGTCATTTTTTTTATAAAATTTGGTACTGGTTAAGTCACTCAGACTTCTCATTTGTATGTTTCTCAGCTTTGTATGACTTGATTGAGTACAAACTACTAATATCTACTTCCTTGGTTTATGCAGAATGTATTTAAAATCCCCTCAATGGCACACTGCACTATGGAATTTTAGCTTTGGGGAAATGTTATCTCATTAGATGCACAAATGTATGGCTGTCAAATAAATCCAAAAAGCAAAGTGATATAATGAAACACAAAATAAATGGAATTAACTAGCTGAAATAGCCCTGTCAGTGTGTTCCTGACTGCTTATCACCTACAATATAAAATCTAAATCTCCAAGGAGTGGAAAGGTATTCTAACAAATAAAATTGGGATAGTCAAAAACACTAAGTTAATCATTTGCTTGTATTGATCACAGCTACTGCAACACAACCAACCACAGACAGGATTTTGTACTGAAATAAACAAAGCCAACAGTGGAGAAGCGGGTGGCAATAAACTCCCTCATTGGAATGGGCTTTTAGCAGCCTCCATTTTAAAAAGAGAGTCTGTGCATTTTCACATAAATAAATTCCACTCTCTATCGCCCTCTGATATAACACAACAGCGATTTAAGCTAGTTCCAGTTCATGAAAGCTTTTTCTTTTGCTGTTCTACACACCTGCTGTGTGGTAGGTTTTTACTGGGGGGAAATTCTCTGGCACACAGGAAGTGACGTGTTTAATGTCTCCAGTTTGTTGGGAAGAAACAGAAGAAGAAGAACTGGGTAGTTAGCATGAGCAGTGGTAGCCTCCATGGCTGAACAAAGAAAAGAGAGCCACCTACAGAAAGTCAAACTTCATCAGGAGAAAATTGAAAGAAAAAGAAACCCCACAGACATGGGGACTAAATAAATAAATAAACAGGAAAAACAAGAATCTTTAAAGAGCATTTCTAACATTTTCTCACCCACATATCTCTGGAGATTTCACTGATAAGAGATGCCCCAGCAAATATTGCTTTAAAGCAGTATTTCCTTTTCATTAAATATTTTCTTCTATTTACACCTGTAGAGGGGTTAAGAAGCAGTCAACATTAAATTCCAGCTGCCCTGAGGATCCACTGTCACCGCTGGCAATTTGACTTTTTTTTTTCCTCAACTCCCATTGACAGATGTTGTGAGACTGCTGCTGTAAATTCACTGGAAGTTTATTTGAGCTTCTGCATCTAGATAAGCTTTGTAGTGACAGATACTGTTGGATAATGTAATGACTTGTCAAAAAGTATTAAAAATGACTCTAAACAGCCAAAGTAATAAATTACTGGATAATTCAACTACATCACATTACATTAACCAGCAACTATTACATAATAAGGGTATAATATCTTTATTAATTGATGATGTCATAATGTGAAGTGATAATGTAATAACTATTATGAGCAATAACATTGCAGTAGTTACATTATTAGTCAATATCACTATTACATCATCAGTTAACAATGTTACAGCTATTATGAGGTAAAAATGGCCAGTTAATGTAGCAGTGCAATTTAACTTAGAACTAACAGGTTTCACTATATTTGTGATCAATTTAGTAGGACATTTTATTACATTTGGACAAATTATTAGATTACCTAGCAGTTTTTGCATAATCAGTTCCTTCAGGGTAATTTCCTTTTAGTACTTAAAGATAAGAACGAGAAAATGTGTCCAGCATCATATGAATAATGTTAAGGTGGCGTTTACCTCAGGCTAATTTCTGGGTTGATCTTTTCTTTAAGAGTCTGCTCCTGTTACATTGAAATTGAATTGCTCTGGAGAACGTATGTGTTTTCATTTGTTAACACCATATAGATTTCAGCTTGGACGCCTCTGCGCATGGAATTATCATTGCATTATGTTTGCATTATCTTGGCACATTTTTTCCATAACAGAAAGACATTTGTGGGAATAGTAATTGATATATATAAATTTCAAGAATTGACTCCAGATTTTGAGCTTATGTATGAGAAATCTTGCATTAAGGGAAGGGACATGAGTGTGATTGTAACTTATAGAATAATGATTTATAGTTTCACAACTGATTTGTATTGTGTTGTTATCAGCAGAATTAACAGTTAAATGTTCCATAATGTCCCAAAACAACTTAAAAATGCCGTGGAGCTAGGACTATGGAAGAGATTTAAACAGACTAATGTGTGTACTATGTGTGTGTGCTTGAAATGATGTCGATGTTTCTCTACACCAGCAGAACTCACTGTCACAACTTCTGTTCATTGTGAATATTTCATAAGATCAATGTAAATTATAAACTGCATTGCGGCAACAATGTGTCATTGGGGTGTCACCACCTCATGCATTACAATATCAAAAAAAACAAAACAAAACAAAAAAACTCCTCTGCTGGTTGTATTGGAACACAACATTAACAATCAGGGCCTTATTTGACATGGAAAATAATGGAAAGGGAGGTTTTTAAAAATGATGGATTATTTTTAGAGTGAGAGAGATAAAGGAATTTATTTATTGTCTTCATGCCAAAAACCAAATCGTGGCCTGAGATGACTGTCTGTATCAGGTCAATCCATCCCTGCTTACTATGGCCAGTGTACTTGGCAAGCACATACTTATATTTTGTTTTTTATTTACAATATCATGTAATATCACTTCAGGCATGCTGCACTTGGGGTTAGCTTTATTACAACAAACTTAAAAATAAACTGTGATACTTCACTCTTTTGTGTGTAGTTTTTCCACGATTTCATAGTGATATCATTTAAACAGCTAGTTTTTTAATGAATGGAACAACACTGAAAACTGCCTCAGATTGTTATAGCTGATCTGGCATTAGTGCAACTGGATGCTGAATGATCATTAATATTATGAACATAAAAGTATCAACTCCATCCACTGAAGCTTACATGCCGTGGAGATTGGAACCATCTTAATTCCTTCATCCTGCTTTGTATTTGCAGAATAGTTTATCCACCTTTTTAGGCTAACAGATATTTATATGACATGCATTCATAGGCTGGATAAGTATGGAAATGAATGGGGGAAAGAAACTGACGAGTCTTGGAAAGTTTGTAAATTGCAGTTTGGAAAATGTGGAAAAAAATCCCAGTAAACACGACTACACGAGGTTAATATTTTTCTATTCACTGTGGAGAATAATCTTCATGTATAGAGTGATATGGCTACTATGATACGTCACATTGAACAGCAACCAAAATGTTCAAACTGAGTCAAGAAATAATGGATTTTTTGAATGAAAATTGCGTAGGAACCATGTGTAGCCTATATAGCTATTATAGCAGGTAGAATAAACTAATAAAAGTTACAAGAAAGCTCGGGTCTTTCAGGCAGGAAACACACAATATATAACTGCATTTCTGAAAACAACTGATTTTCTTGATCGTTGTTGTTTTCCAACCATGTAGTTACCAAAATAACTGCCAACATGGAGCTGACAACGGACAAAACCTTCAGGACAGGTAACTAGGTAACAGTTCTGTTTCTTTTCTAGTCAACCTATGATGTGCACAGTAAAAACAGGAAAAATTCTTCAAGTATATTACAACTCTACCGTGTGGGTAGGTTGCCCACTAGTGGTTGAATATGTGGTTTAGAGACTGAATTTCACATGGAATCTGGAGATTGGTAGAAGAGTCCATACTCCAACGTTATCCCGGCGGAATATATCGTCTTTCCTCTGGCGAGTCGAGGTGCAATAACAGTATTGAGACCAAATAAATAACTTTTGTAAATGGCCAACGTGGAGGACTAATGAAGCGTCGGACTACAATAAGGGACGACTACAATATACAACAACGCCGCAGCGCTCCAGACAGAGTGGAGCCAGTAACTTGTGAGACGTTCCAGAGCCGCAGCACAACCTGTAAGAAGTCCAACTTCGTGTTCTGAAAACCTAGAACAGCGTACAAAAAACGCGCAACCAGTACTCTTAGCGTTATATTGTTGTAATTTCAGCTGTTGTGTTTAGATATGCCGTTCATGGTCTATAGAGAAAAGTGGGGTTCTTATTTTCACTGAAACGTTCGCTAACCTGTATCTTAGTAAAGCCGACTAGTGCTCTGAAATGCAGGACACTAAATTTTTAGTATACAAGTACTGGCTCTTTGGAACAACTTCCAAAACCTCTGAGAGTTGGAACACATCAACATTTTGACCGTCGAATGTGCCGTAGCTGTGATACCAAAGCGAGTACTAGTTTGCCAGTATTGCGGAAGGATATGCACTCCTATACTCCGCCTTTCCAGTCTACTTGTCTCCAGGAGCAGGAGGACATGGCATGGGGACACTGAGGGTGAAAGGAGTGGGAAAACGACAGAAAACCCTTAAGAAAAAAGGAACTATAGCCTGGGCAGCCAAGAGAAAAAAGCTTTGACGGGGCTTGCGTCCATTGTCAACGGTATGTGATTGAACGATGGCTTAATCCAACTTAATCCTGTTTAGGATGAGGTTTAAAAGAGTAGAAATCAACTACCGATACATCAGCAGTCTACACTGGGCAGAGGCTCGCCACTTTCCCTCGGACGGGTGGGCTAACGCTTAGCTAGCTAGCATAATTTAGCTTTAGCTGAGAGAAGTGGTTGAAAAAGTTTCTGTGGAATGGAGGAGGGGTAAAGTTAGCCACTTAGAGCTAGAAAAGTTTATTTTGCTAACTTAGAATTCAGATGAACTTAAAACCGTGTGTTTCAAAAGCATAAAAGCAGAGTAATAATTAATACTAGCCTCTTAACTGCAAAGTAACGTTAATATTTGAGGTGTTACACAAGCTAACTTTAAGCAAATTGTAGCCTGGCTGTTAGCTAAGCTAGTTAGCAAGTTCACTTGGTTACCTAGATTAGGAGCCTAATGTAAATGTACTCGCATTGTTTGTACTGTTGTCTGGGCGTGATGTCGCGGTACTTTTGACGTTTGGAATAACACTATGTTATTGAAAAACTTTTTAACGAACAGTTCTGGAGTTTATCTAATGTTAGATCTGCCTTTCTGTTTCCCTTTCTCTGTCTCTTGCATTTGGGGGGTGCTTACTAGTCATCGCATAATCCTTCCATATTGTCTGCTTCCTCTACTGTATGCTTGTCAAGCATTTCAGATGTGGATAGGCTGCCAGTTGTGTGAACATAGTTCAGTGAATCCAATCCAATCCTTCATGTTTTAGGAGGAGTTGTTACATCAGAATTAGATCGCATAGCGTAACATCACTTATCCAACAATACTTCAAAGCGGCTAAACTGATATTACTCTGGAATTTTGCACACCAGTGAAACAGTGTCTTGGTGATACAATTTCTAATCTCTGCATCTAATTCCCTTCTCCTCCGTTGTATGGATTGGATTGACTTTGGTATAAGATTCAGAGGCATACTGATGTTCACTATAATGTTTACCTCAGAGTTTCCCTCAGAATTTTCTTTATGTTATCATGTGTTGCAAGGTGGGAATATCCTCTGACCTCAACTTTTATAATGTGTGAAAATAGTGCAAGGCAAAATGCAGCTAAATAAGTAAGTAAAGTTTCCAAAAGCTATTGTTTAATTTAAATACACCAACCAAAGTGACCATGTGTTTTGGTTGTGATCAAATTTTAAATTGCAGTACTTCTTGGCACTGCTTTTTTAAAATCAGGGTGCCATTGGTAAAGTTTTGGAAAACAAGGTTTCCTTTCTCATTTGGTACATCCTCAAGAAACGATATTTGTTCCTTCAGATGTTCTCATGAATGTCTATTACAGCTGTATTTTTTGGAAGATAGAATACCTTGTCCAAAAGTGAAAATGACACCTCCCTTTGAAAATGAACCTTGTGATCTTAGTTATTTAATTAAACCACATAAACACCAAACATAGAACTTATTCCTTTTGCTGTGTGCATCTGTTTTGATGAGGTTGTTTCAGAACGTTAACTTTCTAAACACTGAGTTGTAGGTGGGAGACATTTAATCACAGCCTGCGTTGTATGAACTAGAGAGTATCTACAGTTCATTAGGACGAGCAAATGTACCAACTGTCAGGCAGATGACTCTAGTCAGATAAGCTTGGATGAATTTATTTTGATTGTTGTAAGACAGACCTAAAATAAATCTATTTTTAACATTGGTTTCACTTCATTTTAACACTGTTCTGTAAGTCATGTAGTAGTTCAGATCTGTCTCCCCTATTGGAAATGTGACTTTGTATGCATGGAAATTTCTGACATACAGTACTGCATGTGTTGAGAGAAAGATGGATTTGAGAGATAGCACTTGCTGAAACGCAGAGAGTTATCAGTGTGAAGTGTTATCAGTTTTTTTATGACCTTTATCAGGTATTCATTCAGGCAAGTTTTATCTGTTATATGTTAATCAAACAGTAGGTTCTTGCTCCTCTCAGCCAGTTGGACAGGCCTTTATGTTGAAATCTGTTTCTTGTCATTACTCACCCTAAAGCGTGAGCTGATGAATCATTGGTGATCTAGTCTGGTTCTCTAATTGACTGGGCTTTGTGGAAACAACTGCTGTTGGAACATAGTCTGATGAATATCAGAGGAACTCATAACATTTACCGGCTGATAACATTTTGTTTAATAGGCCTAACTATCCTACTTTAGGGAGGTTTCCTTCTGCTTTCATGTGAACGTAGAACAATAAGCCGTGGAAGTGGGTGCAGTGCTGTTGGACAGCTGTGTGCTGAAGGGAGGGATTGGGGCAGATATGGGATGAGGGAGGAAGCTGCTCTTTGTGGTCACATCCTTTTCGGCTGGGGCCAGCTTCACAAGCCCTCAAACAGCTGCTGCTGCTGCAGGCTGTCTGCCCCGCTCTATCTGTCTAGCCTCTGTCTGGCTGGCTGCTTGCTTGGGCTGCATGATGTGGACAAAGTGTCATATCACAGTATGATTTGCAATAACATTTTAGTCTGAGTCTTATGTAGTTGTGTAAAGACTGTAAGACTGTTTCACATGATTGGAAACACTTTGAGTAGCTTTTCAGCGGAGTAGCTTGAGGGAGGCGCCTTTGCCTGTCACTTCACATTTTCACTAATTCACTGCTGGTTGGAAATTGTTGTAATTGTATTTTAAAAATCTAATGCAGATTTTGATACTGCAGGGTTTCAAACTGTAGAGCATATGTTATCCTTTCAAACATGGTTCAGTGGACTAACATTTCATCCTTCTTTGTTTGTCAGGCTCTCTGTTTACAGGGATGCAAACTCCCTACCTTTCGGCGAAATTCGCCGTTTTGAGCTAAAAATAGGTCACTTATGAGATTCGCGTAGATCTGAGGAGAATTTTTTTTAGAGTGGGTGGAGGAGGTCTGTTAGATGCAGATTTGGTTTGGTAGATTTGGTTAGATGCAGAATTGGTTGATTTATAAGCAATACAAATCCGTGGTTTGGAGTACAGAGTTCCAATTATGTGGAAAACAACTGAATGCGCAAAAAGTCATATTTACGTCTGCCAGTTAGAACGAAGGAGCTTACGAACGGTATTTGAAGGCAACAGTACAGCCGATGTCAAGGAGAGTGGGCGGTCCGTCATATCATGGCCCTATTTGTTTCTAAGGTGCGAGAAGTGATGTGTCTAGGAGCCTAAAGTACTGGATGTTAAGACTCACTTTTGCTTTTGAATGTAATTTTTTGTATGACATTTTTATGGAGATTATGAAGGTGTTTTCATTGTTATGACCTTGTGTTGTGCCGAACTCCGGCATCAGAGATTAGATGCGTTTGGTAGACGAGATAAAGTTGGGCAGGTTGGGTAACTTAAGTTAACGCCAGGACGCGGACGACTGTTTGCATATTAGCTAGCTTTCGTTAGCTAGTGTACTTAAGTGCTTTGATATCACCTTATTACAGGTATTAAACAGTCGTAACACTACAACTGAGCAATGTCACGTCCTGTAGCGTTAAATGCTGCCAGTTAGCACGTTAGCTAACATTAATGAATGAATGAACTGACGGAGCGTCCGCGGACTAATTAGCCAATTTGGCAGCAAATCTGCCCATTCTCATGGATCTTGTTATTTACACTGGGAAATTAAATCCTAACACGAGATTAAACCATGATATCGCTTGTCCTGCAGCTCTTATTTTTTTGTCTGTGCTGCTGTTGTTGGTCCGGTTCAGGTGCTGTGGCTCTCATAATAGCTTTTTTAGTCCCTCACTAAACACTGGCAGGTAATGCAGCATGTTGATTCACTCAGCCTCCTTATAAGCAGGGCCTCTGGTCTCCTGCCCTGTACAGTATGCCCAGCTCAATGTGGCAGCCAGTAGTTAAAAAGTTTTACTTACATCCTTGTAGTCTTATCAGTGTGTGTTGTAGCCATTTTCAGGCAGTGGGCTGTGGATTGGACACAGTATTATCAAGGCACT
>OMKZ01051088.1:0-14838 GCA_900302535.1 Neoniphon sammara | reverse complement strand
TTATTTTCTAGCCAGAAGTCATTTTGTATGATTTGTATGATGAATATTTCACATGAAGTAGCCTATGTCTCATTTTGGAATGCAGCTCATCAATTCCTCTCAAAATTTGACCCTTTTGTAACTTATTGCCACTGCCCAGAAAGAGAAAATATTAGTTTAACACACCATTAGATAGATATGACAGCACCCCCAGTAAATCACAGTCCCCGGGGGTCCAATCTAACAACATGGCACACAGGCCCTTCAGTCTGCTGCCTAAGCACCTTAAAGCATTTTAAGAATAAAACAGGGAAGGAAACTCTCTGTTCAACTATTCACTTTCATTATTTACCTGCCATGTTTTGTTTTTGAAATAGAGAAGAACTGCCAAAGAATCACTGTTTTCCTGCCAAAGTAGAGTGGAGGTAGAGCTGATAGTTGAATATATATAATCACTTCTGTAACCTTGTGTAAGTTTAAAATCTATTTTAAAGTCTAAAGATCAGGTGGGCTCCTAGTATTTGTTTCACTCTACCTGCAGAGTGTCACATCACATTTAGTGTTAGTTTTTAAAATTGTCAACAGCTACAGACATTTTCCAACTGATTTAATTCCCAGAGCAATAAGCAGAGCAGGCCTTATTTAAAGAATGGAACTGATTTCTTAATGTTTACACATGCATAGGACTAGAAATCCAAGTTTTCCAGCAGTCGGCTACGTACGCATTGGCAACAGCTGTGTAAAAGCTACATATCCCAAGAGGACTTTTTTATTTTTATTTTTTAACTGTGATTATGGGTACAATGTTGAACAAGCTACACCTTGTACTGCAACTCATTACAAGCACTGTACTGGGCACCATGTTGAGTATTATTGCTATAATAAAACATGGTTGTAGCAACTGTCGAACACACGTTGAGAATAAATGAAGACATTTTAGTCAGTTGGTGTGCTGGTCATTTCTTTTTGAATTAAGGATCTGTTGGGCCCCATACCCAGTCTAAGATATACTCTTTGACTTTTCAACATGTGTGAGTTGTATTCAATATTTCCTGGTCTCCATTTTTGAATAATTCCAAGAAGAACACGTGTTTGCAGGAAACTCTGGACATTCAATAGAGATGATTCAGTTTAATCACTGAGCCCCAAAAATGTACAGTAATTTGTCTTGTTAATGTCTTGGTGTGGAAGTATATAAATGTGTTTCACAATTGATGCTGACACACACGTACCTAAATGACAGGACCTCACAAACAGGGCAGGGGGACATCAGGCCACACTGTCAGGTCAAGCCCCTGTGAGTTCATCCAGGATCCACAGTGATCTACAAGCCCCAGGAGTCCAATCTAACACAACAGACTGATGCTTCAACACTCCACCTCTTTAACTGCTGGCAATGACCCAGGGTCAAAGGGCAAACCAGTGTTTTTATCCCCGACAGGCCAGCAATGTGTTAAAACTACATTCCACACACAATCACGCACAAGCTATGCAGAGTGATTAAAATATCTAAGCATATGCGTGCACGTGTCCACATGCAGATGCTCATACGTGTACATATGTGTTTGTGCATGCTTGTCTTTCTGTGTGTATATTTTTTCTGCATGGTTTCTGTGCCCTATCTGTGCCCAGCATGTACCCTGGCACCCCAGCATGAGGCCATAGAGCCTCCCTTCTGTTTACTACAGATAGAAGATAATGTTTGCCTTAGTCTGTCAGCCAGACTCAACACAACACTGTGTAACATAACATAATAGAGTGTAACATAACATAACATAACTTATAACATAACATAAAATAATAAACCATAATATGACATATGATAGCATAGCATAACATGCCATAGCATAACATAACATGACATGACATAAGATAGCATAACATGCCATATTCCCTCAAATGAAAGCTGGGACTCAATTAAAAGCCAGGTGTCCAATAATGGTCAGACATGATCAAATAAAGGCTGGCATCAAATACAGGCCGGGGATAAAACAAAAGAAAAAAAATGAGAGAGGGAAGGGAAAAAAAAGACTGGGAGAGGGGGGAAAATAAATACACCAAGTGCCAGAGCTTCCCCCCCCTCTCCCGGTCAAAATTTTTTTGGGATGGTCGGTCTAAAAAGTGGAAGCAGATCAGAAAACAAGGAGTCTTTGTATTAAAAGATGAACAAATATACTCATCAATCAGAGTGACTCCGAAATAAAGGCCTCTTTCAAATGAAAGCCTGCCTCCTATAAAGGCCCAGAATGGAACATAACATAGCACAGCATAGCATAGCATTGTATAACATAACAAACAAAGTAGAACGAAACAAATAAAACCTGAAATAATGCAAAAAGGTAGGCATAAAAATGTCATTTCTGGCTGTAAAGGTTTTGGATACCATCATTAATGAAATCATGTGTGACATATTTATTTGAATAAATGTCTTTATTGCTACTATCTGTAATGAATTAGTGAAAGTTTTACATTTGCTGTGTTTAAGACCCAGTGTTGGACAGTTTTTTGAGGGGGAGTGTAGTGCAAAAACACATCTAATATGTAACCAAAATCAACAAGCACTAAGATTTTACTGGTGACCACTTTATGGCTGCGTGTCCACCAGGAGCTTCTCTTCACAGCTCTGGACTCTGCCAGGTGCTAGAGGCTAAATATATTTCAACATTTAGTACCAGCAAACCACACGTAAAACAGTTTTCAATAGTCTCAACAGCTGGGGCTGCGACTGCTGCTTTCCCAAAGCATCTGGTTTTTGCACCACTTGCTAAAAAAAGGTGCCTGATGGACACCGAGATTGAGAGTGTCTTCTCATTTTACTAGCTTCAGAAGATACCATGCAAATCAAGACTGAAATGTCTATGATTCTGTGACTAGTGGCGTATTTTAGGGTCGATGTTCACATTAACTGGTTGGGCCTCCATTGAGCCTAGACACCCGTGCAAGTGTCATTTCTTTGAGTGAAGTGCTTAGGGACTTGGGAGGGAGAACAAGAATTTCCATTTCACGCTTGGGTGAAATTCCAGATTGGCTGGGTTTACACCACAGGGCCCTTTCAATTGCTTACATTATGCCAAGTAAAGTCGATCAAGTGAAAGTGAAAACATGGGCACAAAGTGGCCCCCACTTATTTACCTTTACACTTATATCTTTGACGTTCAGCCAACACTTCTATCAGAGTGACTTATGCAAAGTAAAAATAGTAGAATCAATCATGAAACTTTGAGTGGCCTTAGAGTAAATAAGAGCAAGAAAAAAATACAAAAAAAGCGCAGTAATATACGGTATATGTTTTTTTGTTTGTTTGTTTTTTTGTTTTTTTTAAGAAATAATTCTTGTATTATTTGGCAGATGCTTTTATTCACAGTGCCTTGCTGACCATATGTGTCTAGTTTCTTTTCATTTTTATAATGGGTGACCTTACTGTGAATGGACGCCTTTAACCCCAACAGTGTAAACAGATTGTGAACTGTTTTTATGGACCTTAGCCTGCTGAGACACTGGGAGACTTGTCTTTGTGAAGCACTGCATGCTGTGCTACATATATGCATTCTCCTCATGCATTCTCCTCATTTTCAGATATCAGGTTTCCCACTCCATAATGCCGCTATAGCCTCAGTGGTGAACAGTCATGTTGTGGCCAGTGGACAGAAAACGCAGAAATTAAGGTGACATTGCACAGACACAGAGGTTGTTGTTTATCAGGGACCAAACATTTAAGGTCTTAGGAGGGGCAACCTTGCCACCCTAAAATGATAAATGGTTATGTGGAAAACAAATGTCTGGCAATGGCAATGGGGGTGCTCTTTGTCTGTTCAGCCATGGTGCCTATCACTGCTCATACTAACTACTCAGTACTTCTTCTGTTTATTCCAAACAAACTGGAAATGTAAAACGCATCACTTCCTGTGCACCAGGGACAAGCTACCAGAACAGCAAATGGAAAAACTGACATGAACTGTAAATAGGCTGAATGGCAGTTGTGTTGTATCAGTCGGCAACAGAAAGCAGCAAATTACAGACATTTATATGTAGAAAATTTCACAGATTATTACTTTAAAGGCTCTGCACAGTGAAGTGCTACAGATTATGTTTGTTGATCTCATTCAGCCACTCCTGATGAATTAAAGTTATGTAACAACCAATTAGCCATAAATCTCAAGCTTTAAGTGGCTGAAATGAGAGATCAAGTCTACACTTGTTTGGCTGCATGCTATGCTAACAGATTGCTGCTTTGAGAAAGAATGCTTCAACAAGAATAGTGTGAGATGTGATTTCCGCTTAGCTGTGTGTGTGTGTGTGTGTGTGTGTGTGTGTGTGTTTAGCAGAGGTTGTTCTCTTCAAGAGCAAACCCACTGGTCTCACTCCCGACGGAGCCACTGGGTATCAGATGCAACACACATGCACACACACATGCACACACATACACACACATACACAGAGGTGTCCACTTAGTGAACTTGACTCTTTTATTTCCTGGTTGGACCCAGAGGGCAGTGTGTGTACAGTGTGTGTGTGTGTGTGTGTGTGTGTGTGTGTGTGTGAAATCTGAGCAGCTCAGAATACTAAAACAAAGTACAAGATAAGAAGATGATAAGTGCCAGGTGGATGGAGACACAATTGGATAGATGGCTGAGAGTCGATGGAGGGATGAGATGATAGAAAACTCAAAAAGCAAAAAAGGCTCAAATGCATCCACACAACATTAAAATGTCATCAACCTGCGAAGGGACAACAGATGAAAATTAGCCTGTAAGGCTAAATTTGGTACCTTTACATGGTGAACTCAAATCCTCATGTTCATTAATATGCATTGTCCCTTCTTAAATAAACAAATAAACTAAACTAAACTAAACAAACACTTTTTGATCTTTGTTTTTAATATCAATTTGTGCCAAAAAGGGACTTTCCTTGGAAATCATGTTGGAAAGTGAATAATAGCACTGATGCGTTACTTTGACGCAGAGACTTCCTCTTTTCTCCTTTAATCCTGACTGTGTTGTGTCAGCATTGCATTAAAAAGTTGTTGTTGTTGTTATTGGTCGTATAAAGCTGCCTTGTCCTTGTTAGCTGTTGGTATTCCAATTGTTTCACATTTGTTGCTAGCTGCTAGCTAATGACTTTCCCAAAGGATTAGCATTTTGCTAGCAGCAATAAAGATACAAATTAAAAGGCAATGGTAGTTGATATTTCTTCACCATGAACAAAATGTAGTGGAGTGAAATTTGGTGTAGCTACTACTACAAGTGTCTTTGTTGTACATTTTATTTTTGGTGTTTATTGTGAATCCCTTGCCTTCTATAGGAATTTGGATTACACAAGAAATAGCCAAATGCTAACGGTACATTAACAGAAGTACTGCTGTGTTTCTGCACTGCACTTCCCAGAGTTCACCTGTTAGTCAAACAGTGTGTCCAGCACTATGACGTCTTTCCTCCTGGATTTTCTGTTGATGGAGTTTGAGTTTCTCTTTTCTTTTTCTGTTCAGCCATGGCTGCTATCGCTGCTCATGCTAACCACCCAGTGCTTCTGTGTAACACCAGAAACGCCCCGTCCTGTTTGCCAGAGGATTGTTCCCAGAAAAGAAGTGTTTACAAGAGCAAATAAAAGACATTTAAAAACTATGGGTTGAGTAACTGTTATGTTACAATAACTGACAATACGGAGTAGCAAAACAGACATTTATTTATATGAAAATGTCACATTATTTTTCTGTGGTCCATGAAAGAGTCTGAGTCAAGTGAATAGTTACTTTTATTGCCAATAAAAGTAAGTCAAAGTGAAGTTTATTTTCTGGACTGATGAAACATCATTCCAACATTTGGAATGCAAAACAATTTCTTGCATAGCCATGAGTATAAACACTGAAGTGCAACAATGTGCTGTGATGAAAGAGGGACAACAGTGGTGGGGATGGTTTGATAGAAAGGTAGTGGTGCTGGTAGTGATGGTGATGTTAGAGGGGCTAGTAAATTTTTAATCAAATTTCATAGCGTCTGCTACCAAAAACATTGAGAATAAAAATCTTTCTATCTATTTGCATATGTTTTGGGGTCGTACTGGCAGAAACTGAGAGGGCCAAAAGGGCCCAGCAACCAAAACCCCAGAAAAAATTATTACTATCACATTACTATATATTTTTCCTGCACATTAATTAATACTGGATGCTAACCTATAAGTTGCTCTTTAAGTAAATTAAATTATTAGATAACACTTCATAATATGAAACTTTAATGATCTCTTTGCAGCAATAAATAATTACAGTAAATGAACGTAATGAGCCAATGAAATAGTGGCAGAACTGGTTGTGATGGTGGTGAAGGGAAGGGAAAGTGAAAGGGTGTGACTTGCCTCAGTTTACCTGGTGATTTAATTAGATCTTCAGTAACTTTCAGGCAGTAGTTTAAAGCTACTACTGTAACAGGCCCCTCAAGTAACATATAGATCTGCAATGTGCATCCTTCCTCATACTCTGCTGAACGCATCAGGCTCTGTGTCCACGAGGCACCTTGTTTCTTAACTAGCAGCTCGTAGCTCTTGGGGAAGCACTGGTCATGGTCGTTGCAAAACTTGGAAAGGGAATTTTTTTTAACTCACTTGGTGTTGGGAATGCCATAAACATGTTAAGCTGTCACCACAATGTGTGTAAAAAAACAAACAACAGGCTAAGACAAAGAAGAAGAAAAAATATCCTCGTGTGGAACATACTCAAACCATATGTTTCTGTTTTCTATTTTTCTGTTATATAGTCATGATGTTAACCATTTGAGCTTTTACATATTTGTGTCTTCACACTGTCAGTAAATTGCAAAGAGTAGAACAAATAATATATAATAAATATATTGTCATATGGCTTACAGAGTGAGCTGTAGCATCTGTAGTGACTTTGCTGAACTCTGCAGGTACCTGCTCCATTTGTATCTATTACTCTCTATTTTGTTTGGCATTGTTTTGATTCAATCCCCACCCGTAGAAAAGGAAATATTGGTAATGTCTGCCACATCAAATTATTGCCCATTCATCACAGCCTTAAATTCTAACTAGCTTCCAACCAGTAGTTTGCCTAAATCCTGACATCCTGTAATGGGACCCTCAGGTACTGTTTACATCTGCTATGAGCATCCATTTGCAGGTCCTGCTGAATCTATTAGTGCCTTGACTCAACTGCATGATCCACTGTACAGAACATGGCTAGAAAGAACAGGCACAGGCCATTCACATCCACATCCTTGAATAGTCATTCATCTGGCAGGCTGTTTCAGGGTTGTCAGAATGTCTTAGTAATCTCAGTAGTGACCGTCCTGTAACCACAAGGTCTCAAGTTCAGCCCCCAGCGCAGCATGTGTCCCATTGAAGTGTCTGCTGACAAATCACCGCCTGCTTATACCGGTGTGTTGAGTTGGTAAGAATGTTAGCTAAATGCATACTGTCAAAGCTTAAAGGATTCTCCAATATTTTGTGTTGGTTTATTTATGGAGGATAGACTGACACTGAAGCTGGTGACTGAAAGGTTCCTAGTTTTACATCTGCAGTGCTCATCAACACTGCCAAAGTATCCCTGAGTAATGTCCTGGTCCAGACACAGTCAGGGCTGCAGTGTTTGAAGTGACCTTGTGCCCTGACTTTTCACAAACTACTTTATATGTGTGTCAGTAGAGGAGTAATACAATATGTCAAACACAGTAGTTTGTAAATTGACATTTGTCGTTTTAAAGGGAAGTTAAAAGAATAATCCAACATTTTTGGGCAAAAGACACAAAATTCTACCCCTAGGAACCGAACCAGTGGACATACAGAGGTGAAAATGGTATCCAACATCTTGTCTCAGTCTGGGTAAGTCAGAAAAAGGGTATTTTGCCCAAAACGTTGGAGTATTCCTTTAAGAACTGCCTAAGCACAGATACTATAACTCTTCTAAAACATTTTATGCTTTATCACTTCCAATGCCAACTCGTTTTCTTTTTTATTTTTTTTGTGTTGCATCTTGGATACCGCTTTCTTCAAATTTTCAGTCAGTGTACACAGACTTGGGAATGACCCCACCTCTGGTTTATGTTCTTTGGTCCAAACCATAGTGGAAAGGTTTACTTTGCTGGATTTCTTGGACTTGGTTTGTTTAGGTTCACACCGCCCAAACAAAAGTCACAAGAACCGCAGCTTGTTTCTTGGACAGATCTTTGGTAACCTGTGCTCTCCCACGTCATCACTGACTTATCTGCACTCTTTTGCTCGTTTCCTCTCTCTGGTGTGCATAATATTCAACAGCACGAGGAGATAGCTGAATATGAGCATTGGTACTGACAGCAGTTTATTTTTTTTTCAAGGTGGAATAAAGTAATTCATATAATGCTGCTTAGATTGCATTAAAACCATTATGTAATAGATTTGCCCTGTAATACTAATCCTATCCAGACAGCCAGATAGACCTCTGATCTTGAGGTAAAATGGGCAAAAGCTCGCAATAATTTTAATGTTTGGCTAGTGTACACTGTGACCCAGCAGAAAGAAGGCCCAATAATTTTGGTAATCTGAAGAGAGGAAAGTAGTTTGGAAAATTGACTGTAATTGCTGGCTATACTTACCACAAGTTGATTTTCAGTACAAACCATGGCTTTGTTTGGTTGATACAGTCCCATACCTGCAGACAGGTTGAAGACAGGTTGATAACATTGATGCTGGCCTGATTTGCTGGTTGATGGACTTCTTATCAGTGAGGTCACAACGGGTGAGAGTGAATGGCGTTTTATCGGATGTCTTTTCTCCTCTACCGGATCCCCCCAGGGCTGCATCCTCTCCCCTCTTTTATTTGTCTTGTACACAAATGAACGCCAAGGCCATCATGACGGTGCCACATTATTAAATATGCGGATGATTCTGTTATTGTGTCTCTCCTCAGCAGCGGTAACTCCAAACATGGTCCCATACTCAGTGACTTCTTCTAAGGGTGTAAATCATCCTTTTTAAACATTAACATGGCAAAAACGAAAGAGATGTGCATTGATTTTAGGAAAAATCCCACTGTCATCTCCCTTGCTGTGATGGACACTCAGGCAGTTGAACTGGTGCAACAGTAGAAATACCTCAGCACGGTGATCGACAACAAACTGTGCTTTGAGCCCCAGGTTGATGCTGTGTGCAAAAAAGCACATCAGCGCATGTACATTTATCATAAGCTTTGCAATTTTAATGTCAACACCACTGTTATGAAAATGTTTTATTCTTGTTTTATTGAATCTGTTCTTACTTTCTCTTTTATCTGCTGGCATGAGTCACTTTCTGTTAAGCAAAAAAAAATTGCCTGCAAGGTATTGGGAAGGTGTGCAGTAAAATTGCTGGTACATCCTTGAATGACCTCCATGACCTGTACAAAGTCAGGTCACGCTGCTGCCATCAGGGCGCAGATATAATCTGCTGCGATGCAGAACAAACAGACTTAAAAGGTCATTTATTCCTGCTGTGATCAGTCTTGTAAATGCAACATTGTAAATGCCATATGTGCTACCTGTGAATGTATTTTTTTTTTTTTAGTGCTGACTGTGCACCAAATTGCCCCTCGGGGATAATAAAGCTACCTTGAACCTTGAACCTTGAACCTTCCCAGTTT
Source organism: Neoniphon sammara (assembly GCA_900302535.1). NCBI lineage: Eukaryota > Metazoa > Chordata > Actinopteri > Holocentriformes > Holocentridae > Neoniphon > Neoniphon sammara. Next base: position 5,258 of record OMKZ01051088.1, on the reverse strand, counting down.
TTCAGAAAGACTCCCAATTTTCATGCCCCTCTTTGTGTTCTCCAGGGTTCTCATTTCCTAGCATGTTTTTGATCAAATTTTAAAATCTGCCTGTTCACTAGCAATCATAATTTAAAATGCAGACTGCATGCCATGATTGGCAGTTTTCCCTTCTGATTAGACAGGCCGGACTGCTTCTGTTTTGGCTGGGAGTTGATGAGAGAGTCAGACCATTTTTTTGGTCTTGGTAAGCTACAAATAGCAGCTTGAATTCACAAGCTGCTAAATTGTTTAGCAGCTTCTCTCATTTGGTGTATGCATGGTACTGTAATGTTAATAAGCTGCAGGTGAGATGAATTCCTTCTTTTTTCATTTTTTTTATTTTGCTGGGTCTAAATAGTAAAATACTTTCCACAAGAAATTAAAAGATGCAAAGGCATCTTTTGCATCCAGAGTGCATGAAATAAGGTTGCTGTGTGTCTTCATTTTTGAGAATCTCCATTTCTGGAGTCTCAAAGTTGGCAAATTTATATATAAGACATGTCCCCCCATGTCAGTGAAGAATGATGCTAGCCTTATAGCCTTCATTAAATCAGTAGGCGGTCTTGTTTAACTTCTGTTTGTGCTATCTGTTGCGGGAAACCCCATCCAACCAATATTTCAAGCAAGTGAGAACGATTCACTGAGAATGATTTGCAGCTACTGTTTGACACAGGAACGGATCTGCCCGGCTTCTGAGCAGGACGTCCCTTTAAATCTCCAAGCTAACAGGCCCCATAGGCACCATATAGAACCATTAGAGCACTTCCTTCTGTTTATTTTCTGTTGGATTCATCATAGCATAAGACAGACAGACAGACAGACAGACAGGTCAACAGGCAGAGAGATGGGCAAAGAAAGAGACAGACAGGCAGAGAAACAGAAAAGCAGGTTAAGAAACAGAAAAACATCCTCCTATGTGTTCTCTGTTGGACTCATCACTGTCAAAACCAACACACAAACACACACTTTTTTTTAAATTTATTTGCTTTATAAGAATCCACCAACTGTATTCTTTAAAATTAAAATGGCTGCAGATGCTCTACGTAGGCTAATTTAAAGCCATTTCAGGGTACAAAAAGCCTCCACCATACATGCTAGATACCTACAATGCTGCAGCACACACACACACACACACACACACACACACACACTGACAGATGCATCTTGTCAGCAACATGGTACAACACATTCAGCATTTCTTCAGAGACATCACAGAAGTGCCATCCTCCATCTTTCCCTTTCTGTGTCGGTGTGTGTGTGTGTGTGTGTGTGTGTGTAAGGAGAGAGTCTATTATAGAGGGCAGGACAAACCACAATTCTCTCTATTACTCACTTGTTCTATTTCTCTTCTCTGCCTGTCTTATAATATGCCGACAGTTGTGTGTGTGTGTGTGTGTGTGTGTGTGTGTGTACAGCATGTGTCGGTCTCAGAGTATAAGTGGTGTTGACAACAGGGCTAAGCGAGGGGAGGACCACAGAGACGCAGTGTGATTACAAACCCAGAGCTCCTCTCCCTCTCCTCCTCTGCTCTCCATTTTCTCTTTCTCTTTATCCTCCCCAGAGAAGCACAAACACTCAATTCAAACAGACAGAGAGAGACAAATAAGGTGAAAAGGAAAAGAGACTAATGGAGAAATAGAGATAGAAAGACAAAGACTTGTGTCTCTTTATCCGCCTCAGCTATTTCTCCACAGAGGCCAGAGAGAAATAGAAAGAGAGAGAGACAGAGGGTAATAGATGTGTGTGAGAGAAAGAAAGGTTTCCTCTGTTTACCTCCTCCGCTGCGAAAAGATACTGTATAGAGATTGGGACAAAGATGGAGAGACAGAAATAGAGCAAGAAAGAGTGTTTGTGTCTGATACACAATATGTTGTACAGTGAGACAGAGGGGGAAATGCATGCCTGTGTGACAGAGGATAGAAAGAGGAGATGAAGAACATTTGCTTCATGATGGCTGTATTTGATTTACATGTGATTGAGGAAACAATCCATCTGGAAGACGGCAAAGTAGATATTATAGGAATACTCCAACATTTTGGGCAAAATACTCATTTTTCGGACTTACCCAGAGCGAGACAAGATGTTCGATACCATTTTCACCTCTGTACGCCCACTGGTTCAGTTCCTATGGGTAGCATTTCATGTTAGCTTAGCACAAAGACTTGAAGTCTACAGGAGTCATTAGCCTAGCTCTGTCAAAGTGAAAAAAATCACTCTGAAGCTGTTTTATTTACACAATGTATCATGTGTATTTGAAATACACGTCTTGGATTTAAAAAAAAAAAAGTTGTTTTAGGAGAAATTATATATTATATAGATGGTAGGAACTATAACTGCTGAGCGCATGTGTTCAGCAGTATTTAATTACCGTGTAACACACATGATATTGTGTAAATAAGACAGCTTCAGGGTTCCTTTAAGGTTTTTTTTCTCACTTTGATGGAGCTAGGCTAATAACAGAGGTGAAAATGGTATCTTGTCTTAGTCTGGGTAAGTCCGAAAAAAAGGGTATTTTGCCCAAAACGTTGGAATATTCCTTTAAAGGATACGTTTGGAATTTTTCAACCCAGGCCATATTGAAATGTTGACGCCCATCATTTATAGCTGTACATACCACAACCTCTATGCTAACGTTAGCAATGAAAAAACTAGCTTCTTGCTAGCCTTCAACACAGGGCACTTGCTTTCCATTTTACATGTACTTTTTGGAACAGCACAGTCAAATACATCATGAAATTGTCCACCAAAAAAAAAATGGCTGCAAACAGTCTTTTTAACATGGTTTTACTGGGCATTTACAACACACTGGCTTGTATACACACTGCTCTGCTGCTAAACCGGCTAATGCTGCGTTCACTTGGAATTTCTGTCTTGTAAATTTCCAACCTGCAACAAGATGGCGTTCACATGTCAACTCAGAAAAAAGACACTCTTTTCTTTATTCCCTGTGGAGTTTGTTTCATCTTATTGTTCATTTAGCGTTCATTTATCCCAAGCAGCTAGTGGTGACGTTCAAGCTAGCAGTAAGGTTGTGCTAAAATGATGGCTAACAACATTTTAACACATCCTGGGCTGAAAACACCATACCTATCCTATAATGATTTCACTAATTACATTGAATTGTGCTAGCTGAAGCCTGCAACTACATTTATTATTAAAAACCTGAGATGGCGGGAAAATAGCCTGGAAACTGCCGTGCAAACTTCAGGTGTGTTCAGACCTGCTAGCTAGCCTGTGCTAATGTGCAGACCTATGTAAAGTAGCAAGCTAGCTCGCGGTCGGGAAATTGTGTTGCATAGCAACAGTTCAGTCGCTTGAAATCTGACGGACCTATTTGTGCTGGCGGAGCAGAATAAATGTTTAAATAAATCAGAATCTGTTGTCCGTTATTACCGTTATTTGATGTTATTTAACGTTGTGCTGTTATACACTATAACAGCACTCCTTCTCGCGTGATATTGTTTTATTGGATTGACATGCACACAGACACATGCACGCACACACACACACACACAAACCAGACCACACAAACGGTCACCATTAATGTGTCACTTTGATGTTAATCATTGTCCCCACATTATCGGACCCACTGAGGCGCACTGTTCTGATTAAAGAGAAGATCCGCCATAAAAACAGGATTCACATGTCAACATGTCATATTTATGCTCCAACTCTTGGCATTTAACAGATTCTCTTATCCGGCAACAACAAGACATCATTACTACCAGCTTGTTCCCTCTGCTCTGTGTAAGTCAATGGGCAGAGCAAGGCACTCCAACACTGCGGTGTGATTCCTACCATGCTCTTGTGTACACTGATAGTTATCAGATTTGGATAAAAGCATCCACCAAATAAGTTACCGCTGACAGTTCACCATAAATTTTTCCTATATCTGATGCTAGTGCTCTGATGACAGAAATCTTGGCTTAATAAATATAAATTGTGTGGTTCTAAGTGCGCAGAGGAACTTTTTAACCCGTTTCTGGATGCCAAAGTTATCATCTACATTGCTCACATAGTTTAACAGTAAGCTGTTTATTGATGAACATAATCAGATAAGAACTCTGTCCATCAACTTGCCAGCACACACAGATGTGGACACTCAACTGACAGATGTTTTTATTTTATCTTTCAAGAAAGACACAGACATAGATGTGTATGCGAGCGTGTAAGTGTTTGTGCAGGTTTGTATGACTGTCTGTGTGTGTGTTGGAAAGCGCAGATGTTTGTATCTTCTGAGGACTTCGAGAAGACAGGCGTGTGTGTTTGTGTGCGTGTGTGTTGAAGGGCCCAGATGTTTGTATCTCCTTAGGAAAGAGAGATGTATGCCGTGTGTGAGAGAGTTTATGTCAATAGATTGTTGAGATTAAGTTTCTTCAGAGTCTTTTAATCTTGACTCTGTCTTGGCCTGAGCACACAGGAACCCTGGATATCGCTACATAACACAATACACAGCAGGGAGAGGGGGATGAGGGCGAGAGAGAGAGAGAGAGAGAGAGAGAGAGAGAGCGGGGCAGCGGGAAGAGGGGAAAACAGAGCGGAGGGATGATAGATGATGGAGAGAAACAAAACAGGAGAAAAGAGAGAGAAAGAGAAAAACAGAGAAAGAAAGAGGCAGGCAGAGATGAAGAAAACAGAGAGAGGGAAGGGAAAAGACGGGGAGAGGACGCACCAACAGCAGGTTGAGTGAATGATGGCCAACGGAAACATAAACCAGAGAAACAAGAGAAGACAACTCTTCTCTTGGAAACCTTCCCCCCCTCTCCTTCCCCTTATCTCCATCCTCTTAACATTATTTCCCATGGACAAACTTCTTGGGGCAAAATCATCTTCTGACCTTCACAGTCACTGTCTTTTGCTTCATTCACATGGCAGACACATTTAATTTATATACCAGTGTTGAAAATTGGTTTGAATCAGGAGCTTTGTTATTCATCATTGATGTATCCAAGGCTGTAGATATCCAATGCGTTCCTATGGCATTGTCTCAGAAAAATTAGACCAGTGAAGTTCGGGGTAGGTTTTCATGACGGAGCTCTTAGAGTTTCAATGGCAATATCTTAAAGCAAAATTATGTTGGCTTGTATAGTTACCTGGGTGTGATATGAATCCACATGGTGGTGAAATATCCTCATTAGTTGCTCTGTGCTCCCCTGGACTGCTAATCCAGAATACTGAATTTGTATCTGTCCATTCACTTCCATAGCACAGCAACACCAGTCTCAAAATTACACTGA